>JAASGW010000123.1:0-59441 GCA_023334395.1 Phytopythium sindhum
CCAGTCGGGCGCGCAACCTACAGTATACGTCAACGCGTTCTATCTCCCTAAACCGATATTCCAGAATGGCCTTCTAGAACATCACCCCTGAGTCGAGAGTTGCATCAATACCGTAGTTGACTCAAATAGAGCTCCCAACACAAATCCCTCATCGAGACACAGGGGCGCCGCCCCAACGACAGCCGTAGGACTCGAACTATTAGACGAGCCATTCTATTCTCACTTCTGAATTTACTTTGGATCTAATAAACTACGGCCAACTATCAGGAAGCTCCGCCAGCTTCCCCAACAACGTGTTTTCATCTGCGAGACACTACACGCTCCTCGTACTGTTTATCGCTGTTCCACGTCCCCTGCGTGTACACGACCACCGACTTGCACTGTCCGCTGGGAGCAGCCGCGGTCGCGGAAGCCGTAACCTCGCCCAGCGTCCGGGTCGCGTCGCTTTGCTCTCCTTGAGCCGGCTCCTTGACGGACACGGGCTCCTTTGGCTTGATCTCGGTCACCTTCGCCTGCGCCTTAGCAGTTGTCCCTTTTGCCTTGACCTTTGCCGCCTTGCATCAAACTGAACAGCCATTGCCACCGCCAACGATTGACGCGCCACCTCCACCACTCGGCGAGCTTCATTGTGCTCAAGCCCGTGTTAGAGTGTCTGATCACGGCGAGCTCGAGCATCGCGCAGTACCATTTCGAGTGGACCACCAGTGAGTCGGGCGTCTATCTCGCCGCCCTTGGGCTACTCATGTTCCCGATGAACGTCGTCGTCGGGTGGCTGAGCTTCCGGTATGAAGACCGCGAGATGATCCTACTGTCCGAGCTGGCCGTGTTCCTCGGCGTTGTCGTCATCGTCAGCTACAAGTACTACACGGTGTACCAGTTCATCGCGCTCATTCTTATCGATAGAGCTGCACTCGCATGTTGCCATGAAGCGAAAATGCGAACCAAGACCATAATCAACTACCTGTTAAATAAAATAAACTGACAAGTATGATACTGTGTTTCGCACTAATAATTTAAAACAGTAATAAATTCGCGTTATTGAGTTATTCACTTTAAATCATAATATGCGCTATTTGTAACCGTGCCCACCCAATAAGTCCTCATCAAACCTCTCCAACAGCCTTTTCCGCGTCTCAGTATGCCATTCGAAAGGTTCAAACCGCGCCTCTCGCCATCGACCAACTCCCCAAATCCCCAAGAGACCGCGACGCGCAAGCTCTTCACTCTTCACTCTACACTCGGATCCTCCGCTCGCTATGCGGTCCCCTCTACGCCTGGCGACCGCCACCTCTCGCCGCCTGTCCGGCGCGCCGGCTGTGGCGCGCGCGCTGTCGACGTCCAGCCCGCCGAGGCACAACTTCGGCGACCCCAAGATCGGCATAGGCTACCTGCAGCTCACGCCCGAGGAGACGCGCGCGGAGCAGGACTTGCTGGCCATGCTGCCCGAGTTCCAGCAGGCGGCGGCGCTGCTGCACGGCGACAACGACGCGCAGCTACTGCCCAACAGCAAGCGCGCCGAGCTGGCGTTGCCGCCGCTGCAGCGCACGGTGGACATCTGCCGCTCGGCCATGGGTCACGAGAGCGTCTACCTGCTCGCGGCGCTGCGCCACCTGGCGCTGACGCTGTTCATGGGCGGCGACTACGATGCCGCCAACCGCGTGATGCTCGAGCGCGGCGAGATCATGAACTGGCCCGTCACGGAGCATGAGCGCATGCTGCGCTTCTTCCTGCGCCAGAACCGGCCCGCCGCCGCCAACGACTGGTGCCAGAAGGACAACTTCACGGCGCTCTTCCCGCGGGACGAGACCGTACCACTCAAGTGGTCCATCTACGAGCTCATCGGCAAGAGCCTGAGTGGCGGTGCGAGCGAGCTGGCCGCAGCCGTCGACGACCCGCTGTTCACGGGCGCGATCGACACGCTGCGCAGCAAGAAACGCGACGTGGGCGATGGCGACAACGTCAAGGAGTCGCTGTTGGCGCGCGAGATCCCGTACTTGACGGCACAGTACGCTTCGCTCTGCGTGGTGGCGAGCGGCGCGCTTGCCACGGACGTGATCAACGGTAGCATCAACTCCAAGGCGGAGCTCACGGACCACCAGAAGCGGTGTCTCCAGCAGGCGGAGGAGTTGTGGAAGGATGCACTCGCTTACATCGGCCGGTCGGGCGGCGATGAGGCCAAGGAGGAGCTGACCACGGGCGTCGACTCGCCGTTCGAGGCATGGATCGAGACAAACCTGGGCGAGGTGCTGCTTGCGCAGAAGAAGCCTGAGGAGGCCATGGAGTTCCTTGGCAAGGCGTTGACGACGCAGAAGCAGGAGAAGAGCAGCAACACACTGGGGCTCGCCCGCGTGCTGAACAAAATCGCCGTCGGCTGCCACGCTATCGGCCAGGCGGTGTCCAGCGAGGGTCTGTTCACGACGGTGGTCGAGTCGTTCGAGAAGGAATCGTTCCTGTCCATCACGGATCAGCTTGAGTACGCGCGCGTGCTGCGCGCGTACGGCCAACTGCTGAACGACTGGGAGAAGCGCGAGGGCGACGCCGCCAAGAAGATCGCGCAGGCCGAGGCCATCGAGCAGCAGGTGCTGCAGCGCTGCAAGGACAGCGGCAGCAGCGCTGCGCTGCACCCGATCTTCTATCTGCCGCTCTAAGGTAGCGCTTTTATTTGCTCACTGACGTGGATTGGTTGGTAGGAAGGCAAAGGAAGCCACCAAAGGCATCCACGAGTGCTGATTGTAACGATGGGAATGCGATAGTTTTGTGCACAACACTTCACAGTTCGTAGCCTCCAGATCATGCGACCGTTGCTCACTCGCTCAACCCACGATAGGGTTCGTGTCTTGTCCCAGTTGAGTTGCACCGCCGTCCATCTCTCCAGCGTCATCGCCACTTTGGAAGAGGCTGTCGGCTGGGGCAGCGGTATGACGAACTCAATGTCCAAGGTCGTGTGCACGTTTCCAGGTTGCTGCCGCGTGATTGCGCTCCGGCAGTTCAAGATCCACTTCATTGCTAGCCACCTGCGCGACGGCGAGGACTACACGGACGAGACCCAGGCGAAGTACTCGCGCGATGCGGACGATTGCCGGATCTCGGACACCTTGTTCATGAGCCGCAGCCGCAAGAAGTCGCCCCGGAGCAAGCGCCGTGGCACCAAAGCAGGCGTTGAAGGCGTTTGTGAGCTCAAGAAGAGCCTCGATAAGGTTGGGAAGAACCTGGAGGCGCTGACCAAGGCGATGCTGGGCACCAAGGACACCTCACCTGCTGCTGCCGTGGTGACAGACCCAGAAGCAAGCGGCACAGACTACGCAAATGACTCGTCCGACTCGAGAACGACGGCACCACCGAACAGCAAGAGTCCATCGATCAGCAGTCATATCGTGACCCGACCGATTGGCAAGTGGTCCCTGTCAGTTGCCGTTCGAGAGCGAGGCGTCGACTGGAGGAAGACGAAGAAGACGAGGATGAGGAGTCCGACTTGAGCATGACGCCCTCGACCCCGAACGGGAAGGCCGTGCCCGTCGATAGACTTGAGACTCTCCGTACAATGGCCAAACTAACCCGTTCGGGTGCTCGTGGTGGTGATCGAGCGACCAAGAAGCTCCGAGTTGAGTAGGAGGAGCCTGCCAAGTCGACGACGACCAAGGCGGAGGTCATCGTGACGATCATGTCGCCGGATGGAGTGTCAGACGTGACCCGCCAGCTACGCGGGTCGCGCAAGCAAGCTAACAACGCCGTCCGCAAGGCGTGGATGGACGCTACACTCGCCGGCGTGCCGTGCGAGATGGGGTGCGACGAGGCTGGCTACTGCCGCCTCACCATCCGCAACGCGGACGGCGCAATGGGCACGATTGAGGTTTACAGGGTCCCCAAGTATAGGGAGCTGTTCACTTCATCCGACGATGACTAGCGAGAGCGTTGGAGGGCGGATGGAAGAGGATTCGCTGGGATGGTTTGCTGCGTGAAGATGTGTGTCGCTTGTCGGTTCTTCTAGTGCCTGTTGATACGAGATAATGCTCGGAGCCTGCCCTGGTAATGCGTAACAGTGAATGAGAACCAGTCGTTTGGATCCAAACACGCGTACCGGTTGATTGTCTTGGCTAACGCTGGTTTGCTTGCATTTTGGTTATGAATTTGCACTGGCTGTCGTGATGGTTCTGCTTGTACGCGCCAAGCTACTGGTCGCCGCCCTCGCCGGCCTCCTCGCGCGCGCGCTTCTTCTGCTTCCAGAGCTGCGCCGCCTGCAGCAGCTTGAGGTGCGACTGCGCCTTCTCGTCGTCCGGGAAGATGTAGTCCGTGTACTCCTCCATGCCCAGCTCCGTCTGCACAGCAACAAATCATTGACAGAACGTTGTTAGCCTTCTGACACCGAGTTATTACAGCCACAAGCGTCCACGAACGTACCCCGTCTTGCGCGTAGGCCATGCGCTGCTTGGTTACCTTGCGCGGCATCATGCGCTGCACCTTGGCCACGCCCTTCTCGTCGCCGTGGCTCTGCTCCAGGGCCAGCCACGCCTCCAGACACTGGACGCGGTCCTCCCTCCGGCCCGACGCGTCCTCGTCGTCGCCGCTTCCGGCCTGAAAGTGCCGCAGCGCACGCTCAAACACCTCGCGCGCGGCCTCCACGTCATCTGCAGTCAACGCCTCGAACTGCGCGAAGCTGCTCCAGACCTTGACATGCTTGGTACGCTCGAGCAGCCGCTCGTACAGCGTGCGCGTGTTCTCGAGTTCGCCGTTCTCGATCTCAAAGTCGATGTACGCCTTCCAGATAACCTCTGGCATGTCGAGCACGGGCTGCTTGACCGCGAGCTCGTAGATGCCGCGCGCGCGCTCCGTCTCGCCCACCTGCCGCTCGAGCATCGCGTACTGCTGCCACACCTCGCAGTTCTGGCCGTCAAAGAGAAGGAACTGCGTGTAGATCTTGCGGCATCGGTCGATCTCGCCCATCATGAGCTCCAGCTCGATGTAGCTGCGGAACAGCTTCTTCTTGGGGCACCGCCCGATGCTTTCGCCCAGCACCCGCCTTGCCGCGGCCACGTCGCGTTGCCGGATCAGGAACTTGGCGTACAGCACCCAGATCTTGGCGAACGTGAACCTGTCGTGCGGGATCAGCGACAGGCACGTCTTGTACACTTGCTGGCAGCGATCGGCCGACGCGCCGTCGTCGCCATCGTCGGCTGCCAGCAGCTCCTCGAACAGCGCGTACTTGATCCACAAGTAGATGTATCGGCGCCAGTACTTCTTATCCGGGACGGGCGGGACGTTAGCGATCGCGCGCTCGTACACTTCGCGCGCGAGACCGAACGACTGCGACGTGACGGCCTCGTTCTCCTCGAGCTTGATGTACTCGAGCCACGAGTCGTAGTCGAGGGCGTTGGCGGCGACCTGCTGCTCATACACGACGCGGCGCTTGGCGATGACGACCTGCTCGATGCGCGACTTGTCGCCGTGCTGCTTCTCGAACGTGATGAAGGCCGAGTAGAGCTGCGGCGCCTCGCTCTTGTTGGGCAGCTTGTCCAGTGCGAACGTGTAGATGGCGCGCGCGCGCTCCGTCTCGCGGCAGCGCTCTTCGAACTGCGCGAAGGCCACGTAGATCTCCTCCGTCCTCTCGTCGTCGCGCAGCTCCTCGAGCGCGCGCTCGTACACGCGCCGCGCGCGCGGGAGCTGGTGCTGCTGCTTCTCCTCCCAGCGCGCATACTTGATGTACGCCTTCTCGGTCGGATGGGATATCACGTAGCGCTCGTAGAGCTGGCGCGCTCGCTCGACCTCGCCGGCGCGCAGCTCGAGCTTGATGTACGAGTACCAGGCCTGGTCGTCGGGCTGCCACTCCATCCAGCGCTCGAACACGCGGCGCGCGCCGTTGAGGTTGCCCACCATCTCCTCCATGAAGGCGTACTTGTACCAGAACTGCGCGACGCGCGGCAGCAGGGTCACAGCGCGGTCCCAGACGTTGCGCGCGTGGTTGACGAACTTGTGGCGCATCTCCATCTCGGCGTACTTGAGCCAGACCGTGGGTGTCTTGTAGTCGACATCTATGGCGCGCTCGAAGATGGAGCGCGCGCGCTTAAACTCCTCCTGCGACTCCTCCCACTGCGCGTACTTCATCCACGTGCCCATGTGGTGCCGCTGGCGGCGCAGCTCATCCTCGAACGTCTTGCGCTTGCCCATGCGGTACTCGTTGAGCTCCTCCGCGTCCGCGATGCGGCGTCGCGGTGCGCGTGCCACCTCCTCCTTGCGTTGGTTAGCCTCCAGCAGGATCTGCTCCGCCGTGATCTGGATCGGTGCTGGCGCGCGGTTCTTCACCACGCTCTTCTTCATCATGGTCGTTGCTGCTGCTTGTACTGAGCGGATAAGGAGGCAACGAGGGGAAGAGAGACGACGAGGGTCAAGCGGAGACGCGTAGGAAGGTTTGGGGCCTGCGTATAGGGACAGGAGAGCGCCGGAGGGACCGCCACGGACGCGCTGGTCTTCACGCAGACGCGCACGAACGTCCGTCGGTCGAATGCGTCGAGCTGCTCGCCCAGAAGTGCCTGCCGACCGAAACCGCACCTAACGCTGTATGCGCACTTAATACACAATTATAAGTTCGATGCGTACTATTGACAGGAGGACTCTATTTTGTGTGCTCTGGAGCCGATTAGAGGACCGCTCTGGGTGCGAAACGACGCGAATAATAGAGCTCTTGAACGATAACGACACGCTATTCCTGGTGGCGTCGACACTCACCAACGATGTTCGCGCACATGTATTAGCTGCAGTCTATTAGAAGAAGCGCTTACCCAAGCTGTCTGCTCTGAAGGTGGGGCGCCGTCGACTAGCATGGCTGTCGAAGTGGACGGCGGCAGTAGCTGCAGCTCCGCAAGCGACAGCAACAGCGACAGCGACGACGGCGGCTCGAATGTGGTTCTGCGCTCGACGTGGGACCAGCGAGTGCGCGTTGCGAGGGCGATCGCGGGGCAGCGCGAGGAGCTCGTGCGCGCGCTGCACACGGTCAAGTCGCGGCACTACCTGGACAACTTCTTCAGCTTCATAACGGGCAACATGGCCATCGTTTGTTGGATCCTGGGCGGCATGTACCACTCGCGCGCGTGCAAGAAGCCGCTGGCGGGCTTCCTGGTCGTACTGGGCGGCCTGGCACTGTTCGCCGCCTGCACACCGATCCTGGTGCGCCAGTGGTTCTACCTGCACGCCCGCCTCAACTGCTGGTCGTGCGGACTGCTCGTGGGCTCGGCGCTCTACGTCGTGTGGCTGTTCCTCGGGCAGAGCTGGGCGTTCGAGTGCTCGTCGAACAACTGCGACGAAGAGCTGTGCACCGCGACGAACTCGTGCGTGTTCATACTGTACGCGGCGCTGCTGATCTACACCGGCAAGGTGGTGTGGTACCTGGCGTTCCGCGTCCGGTTCAACTACCGCGAGCTGCTCGCGTCGTGCGTCCGCGACCCGTACCCGAACGCGATGCGAGTCGACGAGGACGAGTTCGCGCGCCTCCACGACATGGTGACGGCCACGGACGCCTCCGAGATCCGTCTGTCGTTCACAGCAAAGAACTAGATCGTGCAGTCCCATTTCCTGCACTGTCAACGCGTGTGCAGGGACGGCGTTGAGCGTGCCGTCGAAGCTTACAGTGTACTCCATTGTCGATCCAATGGCTGTCACAGTATGACTGAACCGAGACGCGAACGCTTTGAAGAACACGCTGATGCTTCCCGATTGCGAGCTCCGTGGCTGGCCCAGGCCGCACGAGTTCTCCAGAGAAGGACGTAGCAACGACTAGTTTCTGCGAGTGCCTCGGCGCAGCATTGTGTCGAGGAGGCTCGTAGATAGTCTGCTCAGGCATTCTTATCTGGATCCGGAGTGTAGGGAGGAATCCATAACAAGGAACTAGCCGTCACAGTTTCCACGCTACATGACGTGCTCCTCCGCCGTAACTAAGGCGGATTAACTCGACGCCTTCAGTTCACGCCGATCGACTGGCACGCGTAGAGTATCACAACGGGGGCCATGAAACCGACGGGAGCTCCATCGTGTCGTGCGAATAGGAAGGAAGTGCCGGCCAATCGAGCCGCGCCCACAGTCCAAGTTGCATCTCACCGAAAGTGACATCGAGCAGCCCACTCGCAATACAAACCGCAAGATGTTTATGCGCCTCTGACTGTATCTGCCGCAAACTGGGTAAATTGTACATTAACTGGTCGTTTCTTTTATTTTTATGGACCCGCTATAGCTACTGTGTAAACACTGCAATATTGGCTATAATCTGGTCGTCTCCGTTATAACGCGCAGAGCCGGCACTGTCATTGTGTCCACAACACGTGCACCAAGATCGGTTGGGAGCATCGGATGGTATGAGACCTCCGAAAATTGATACTAGAGTGTGACAGCCAGCTTCGGCTGGGATATTTTTGGCTCGCCATGTCCCAACCACAGGCAGAAGCATGCCCCACACCAGTCCAACAGTCGCAGCCTCTGTACCCAGTAATCCATTCTCCTAGATAATCCATTCCCAGAGGTTCTTTAACTGCTAATACTGTGGATAGATCGGGTCGGAGCGGGCCCTAATACCAAGTATCGCAGGCTTGAAAATTCCGTTGCTGGCCTGATTATTTCCCCCCTGTCCGGCACCGGCGGCTCGACACTTCGGCGCATGCGGGCAGCACTCTGCGCGCTCCGCCTCGCCTTCTCTGTTGCGCACTCGGGCTCCTGCTTGATCCGTGTACCGCGCATCTCGTCCACTGCTTGTTTCAGCCGCTTCGAGCTTCGATTCGCGGTGACGGGCAGCCGCAGTCCGTTATTCAGTCCGTAACCCGCTGCGTCGCGACGCTTGCTGTTGTGCTTTCCGACGACGAGCATGTCGGTGGCGCGCGCACGATGGACCAAGAAGCGCCCGGCGCCCACGCGCATTGTCGGCGCAGTGGTGGTGGCGGCGGCCGCGCTGGTGACTAACGTAGAGGCGGGCAGCGTGCTGCAGCAAAAGCTCTTCGGACTGCCCTCCGGCCTCGGTACGTCTCCCAATGCAGCATCTAGCGCTCGAATTGAATCGACCGTCACCTACAATGGATTACGACAGCAGTGAGCTAATCGAAGCGTTGCTCTGATGCTGTCCGACAGCGTATTATGTGGAGGTTAGCATCGGCGAGCCCATCTACTCGTCATCTACAGGCAGCTCCGCCTCGGTACGTTGGCTCAGCTCGCGTGGATCAGTCGACACGCTCTCGCTCACAGACTCTTGCTAACATCGTGCCTGTGGTAGAACTCGTTTAACTTATTGCTGGACACGGGCTCGGCCAACACGGCGGTGGTGACGGCGGACTGCTGCTCGCTCACGAACGAGAACCTGTACTCGTGCTCGGACTCGTCCACGTGCGTGGACGAAGGCACGGCCGTGAGCGTGAGCTACGTCTCGGGCTCGTGGAGCGGCGAGGTGGTGCAAGACACTTTTTCGGGTGAGGGACTCGGAGAGATTGACAGCATGCCGTTCGCAACCATCACATCCCAGGACGACTTCATCCAGTCGGGCTACGACGGCATCATCGGCCTGGCGTACGAGTCGATCGCGTCGCCCTCGAGCTCGCCGCCCAAGCCCTACTTTGACAAGGTGGTGAGCACCAAGTCCATCGACAGTACCTTCAGCCTGCTTATGTGCGGCGCGCTCCAGGCGCTGGCGCTCGAGAACGTGTCGACCATCGACGACAGCTACCTGTACGCCGGGGAGTTCCTCATGGGTGACACCACGGGAGCCGACGGCGAAAAGTATTACTCGGGCGACATCGTGTACACGCCGCTGGCGCAGAAGAAGTATTACAACGTAATCGTCACGGACATTGGCGTCAACGGCGAGAGCCTCGACCTCGACTGCCAGATCATCAACTCGCCGAGGGTACGTCCGCGTCACTGTTGCTGTCGTGCAATGACTGAGCTGCTTCTTACTAATTGAACCTGTTCTTGATGTAATGCAGTCGATCATCGACTCGGGCACGAGCAACATTGCGTTCCCGTCGTCCGTGTACAGCTCGGTCGTCTCCAAGCTCAAGACGGAGGTGGCCATGGTGGCGGACGTGTCGGACAGCTTCTTCGATGACGACACGACGTGCTGCTCGGACGAATGCAACCCTTCGAACGCGGACTCGATCGTCTACTCCCTTCCGGGGCTCACGATCTCGTTCGCGCACGAAGACGACAAGTCCAAGCAGATCACGGTTACGGTGCCTGCCGAGTACATTTGGCGCCCCATCGTTGTGTCGACTGGCACGGGTGAGGCGGCCTGCCGCGTGTTTGGCATCTCGGAAGGCGACTTCACGCTGCTTGGCGACGTCTTCATGGACGGGCTGTTCACGGTGCACGACCGCGACTCGGACCGCATCGGGCTTGCAATCGCCAATTCGTGCCCGAACGGCGTGACGTCCACCAAGAACGTGACGGTCGAGGCACTCACCAACAATGAGGACTCGTTCTGCGACTGCGTATCGTCCACGGACCGCAAGAGCAGCCTGCTGAGCAGCTACTTCCCGTTCTCGAGCAAGCCCTGCTTCTTCTGGCTCTGGTGGATGTACGTGGTCATTGCGGCCATCGTCGTCATCATCGCGGCAGGCTGCGTGTTCGCGTACCTCCACTGGAAGCGCCGCAAGCTGCTGCGCGAGCTGGCAGCGCTGCAGTCGCAGCCGCCCCGCGTCCAGCGGCAGCTCAACAACGACCGGATGAACATCGACCCTAGTCTACTCACAACGCCGCACCCTTCGCAGACGGCGTACGTCGCCAACTCGAGCACGTCTCCGTCTGCTGGATCGGTGTCGCTGAACGTGCAGGGCCTGCGGCCAACGCGATCGACCAGCGGCTACCGCACGCACCAACAGGACGCGCTGTCGGCGTCCTCGTCATCGGTGTCGTCATCCAACGGCACCAGCGGCGGGTTTCGCGCGCCAACAGCAGGGGTGACGGTCGAGGCGTCGGCCCCCGCCACCAAGCAGCGGTCGCTCTACCGGATAGGCAGCGGCACCAAGAACAAGACGGAGCCGTCGGCGTTCGTCTAGCACCTGCGCGCGCTGATGAGTGGAGCAACCACAGCTGGTAAGGTTATTAGTATTATGACGACGGAGTGCGAGGCCGCGAACGCGGCTAGCAGCAGGAGAAGGAGCGTTAATCTAGCCATAGGACATGGTGGCGTATTTACTACGAGGGCGTTGGGCGTATCGGTGAAGGTGGGATGAGTTCAACGCGACCAAACATCAAGACTTCATTATGATCAACTCGGACAGGACATGTCCAACTACGGATGCAGTTCGCTACCACCGGCGTGGTCGTCGGTGTCGGTGTCTACGCGCTGCAGGTGGAGATGAAGGACGCGAGCGCCTCCTTGACATTGTAGGTCGTCCCGTCGTAGGTGATCGTGCAGTCCGGCAGGTCGAGCTCGGACGCGGCCTCAAGCAGCGCGACGCACGCCGAGCTCGCGCAGATGGCGGCCGTCTGCGTCTCGTTCGGCAGCCCCGTGTAGGGGAAGATGGTGTAGCCCGATTCGCTCTTGCAGGTGCTGAAGTTCGAGTTGAAGAGCAGCGGCAGCAGCGTCACCACCAGCGTGGCCGTGTCGCACTCGGCCGCGTCGACAATGGCAGGCGAGGTCAGCGCAACGAGCGCGGTGGCTGAAGCAAAGAGCAGCGACGTGGTCTTCATTAGAGGCTAGAGGGTGGAGGTTTCGGTCGGGTGGCGACTGTGGAGCAAATTCGGAAATGAGAACAGCTCAAGATCCATCGAAATCGACTCGATCGACGGGGCTGGCATCCTTGGCATTCCGCCGGAGCTGGTGTTGAATCTGGCGCTCGTTGCACCGCTGCGGGAAAGGAAAGCGATCAACTTGCAGGTGAGATGGAGGTGCAGCTTGTTACTGCTCGCAGGAGCAGAAGGGCTTCAAGGACCCGATCCAAAGCCTGTCGTCGCTGTTAGCACGGGAACATGCGCATTGAGAGACGAGGATGTCGCGGTGTCTGCTCCTGCCAGATGATCGGTTTGGTTCAAGTCGACCGGCACATCCTAGCGACAGTCTGCGAGCTTTTACATGCTCTACCGATCGTCGAACCGCGTACTTTGAGCAAGTCTGTTACGTCGATGGATGGAGGAGATGTTGGTTTTGAGAGGAGCAGTCCTCTTATATTTAATAGCAATGGGATGCCAGGACTAAACACC
This sequence comes from Phytopythium sindhum, assembly GCA_023334395.1. Taxonomy (NCBI): domain Eukaryota; phylum Oomycota; class Peronosporomycetes; order Pythiales; family Pythiaceae; genus Phytopythium; species Phytopythium sindhum. The sequence continues at coordinate 12,169 of JAASGW010000123.1, forward strand.
GCCGTTCAAGAGCGCCTGGTTATCAGATACACCATGATCTCTCGGCGTCCATCAGCGGAACCTCCTCCTCATTCAATCATACACTGCCACTGGAGTCGTGACAGCACCAAAGATCATGACAGCCTCGTCATTGGGCTTGGTGGGATTTAAGCACGGACATTGTTCGCCAGCATTTCAACCGGTACTCGAGTCAACGTGTGCTTGGTCCACGCTCACGATAGCTCCTCCCCGCTCGCCCAACATGCGCATGGAGCAATGGACGTCTCAGGTTGAGACTCGTTAGGCATGAAGGGCAAGATAGCGGAGCAACTGTAGTGTTTCATCTCTTCTTCGTTCTCCAAAGAGCTTACATTTGTTCTACTGTCACAGTTGAGGAGCTCGAGCCTCCTCGTTCGCGTCCGTCTCCATCTAGCGGCTCACCTCTCGATAAAATAGGTGTCTCTCGTCTCGCAATCATAAACGATCTAGACCAGCGCCACAGTCGGGTATGCGGCGAGCGTGTCGGTCATCTCGTGCCTGGCATCTCTTGCCGTCGGCACCGTCGAAGTTACGGTCACGACCGGCACTACTGCTGCTTCAGCGTCGTGATCAGCTTGTTGCTCCTCCCGCCGCCGCTCCTTCTTGCGCTTGTTCGCGAGCTTCGACTGGCGCAGCTCGAGATCCATCTGCCTGAGCGCGCAGCAGCAGCACGCGAACGACACGATCAGGTCGCCGAGCTTGGTGCCGCGGATCGAGAGGCGCTTGCGCGTCTGGTCGCGGAGCAGCCACACGCCCAGGAGGAAGAGCAGGAAGCACATCACCGTGATGCCCGCCCAGAACTCGGGGTTCTTCCCCAGACTGATGTCGTCGTCGTCTCTCGGGGGCGGCGGCAACCACGACCGACCGTCGAAGTCGCTGCCGAAGCTCGAGCTGTTGCGGTCCATCCAGCCGCCGTCCATCCCTTCGAGCGGGAACCCGTCGTGGTCGCCGTGGTGGTGACGTGGCCCCTTTTGGTTCGTCTGGTCGTATGTAATGGCGAGCCCCGTGCACACGAACATGCCGCTCGCGAGCACGCCAAAGTAGAGCAGCGCGAGCTCGTAGGATGAGCCGAGGCCCTCATTCACGGCCGCGGCCGCCGCGCACGGACAGAACACGGCGCGCAGCCAGTAGGTCGGGCTGGCGGCGCAGCAGCCCCCGAACAGCGCCTCTTTCCACATGGCCTCCTCCATCGAGTCGAGCGTCGCGATAGAGCTGCCGCCGGTCGCCCTCATGCCGTCCTCCTGTCGCCGCCGCTTGCTCTTCTTGCCGAGCGGCACCACCTCGGCGATCGGGATGACGTACACCGACGTGTCGCCGTCCTCCGCGCCGCGCGTCGCCGGCGTCAGCACCACTGAGTCGTCATGATGCGGATAATACTGTGCCATCCCTCGCGTCCGCTGCTGCCTCCTGTCGATTCGTCTCTCTCGACCGCCTCACCTCCTCTTCAGGCGTCAGGAATAGCTCTGCGCGCTCCAAGAGGACGTCGATTCGGGGCGTGTCGGTGGTAATCCAGCGCGGTTCGTCGGGAATAGAACGCTTCGCTTCGTCCAAATACCCGACCGCACGGATTGTCATGCGTGAAGGTGGTCAAAAGAGAAAATAGCATCGTCGAGCGCGAGGGGGGGAGCGGGGAAGCGAGGGAGGAGCAGGGTGGACTGGCAGCCGGAAGCGCTCGAACAGCATGAGCGCCGCAGTGGGATTGGAGACTCCCGATTTGCTGATCCCCGAAAACCTTCTATAATTGACCATTTACTATTAAGAGATATTTCTAAATACAGGTTATTGATTAGTAAGGGATAACTTCAACAATGAAGTGTTGTTTTGTGCCGACGGTCCGGCGATTTATCGGGTTTGAGAAACTTGATAAAGAGTCAGTCGCTGGCTGGAGACCGTAAAAGACAGCGAAGCTGCTGGGGTTCTGGGTTCATTCGCGCATGGACGCGGCACGTGCGCGGGTTGTACGCCAAGGGCGTCGCGTGCTGAATGTGCGTCGGGGTCTATGCATGCCACGCCGTGCTGCTGCACAGCAGGATGGTGACTGGGTTTGTGGTCTCTGCTCCTCTCGCCGTTTCACCAGCTTGGCGCGTCCGATTCTGGCTCGACGCGCGTGATGACTCGCCACTGAGGAGCACTTGCAGGTGCGGTGGACACACAGGCGGGCATCGCGTTGCAAGTTCGTGTGGATCGAGGGGATTATCCGGGAGGCGGCACGCGGCGCGATAAACACAGGCTGATACATACACTGCTGCGGTGGCATGTGGTGGCCTCAGGAAGTCGTGGCGTGGCGTGGAAGCACGTACGTGCTACTGTCGTTGATGAGGCACGAGTGGCACGGAAGTGACGCTGGTCCAGAGGTTTTCGTTCGCGCTGATCATAGTTGAAGTCTACCGTCTGTATTTGATGCGGAATCACGCGTGAGGAGTGACCATGTAGGCCGGTAGCACGTCATGCACGTGCTGCCGGCGCTCGTCCTCGAGCGCGGGTGCGAGCGAGCAGACGCCCGACGTGTATGTGTCGAGCTGCGTGGCCATCTGCGCGACGACGCACGGGCAGCATGCGAGCGTGAGCGCCAGGTCTTGGGCCGTGGACCCGGCCAGTGCCAACTGCTTGCGGGTCTTGAGTCGTAGCCGCACTACCGCGAGCACGAACGCCAGAGCAACAACCACAGTGGCTGCCACGACCATCTCACTTGGGACTTGACGCTTCGTGGTGTGATAGCCATCGATCGTCGCGCTATAAATGTCAAGGTCAGGGTCGGAGTGGACCTCTTCAGCGTAGTGGCTCTCTTGGATCGACGACACAAGCAGTCCGAAGCACACGAGCAGCCCGGTCACCAGCATGCCGAAGCCCATCACGGCCATCTCGAACGATCCGCCGAGCCGCGCGTCGATCTGGGCGAGCGAGATGCACGGGCAGAAGGCGACCAGGCAGCAGTTGGGCACGCAGCTCGAGAAGCAGCCGAACAGCGACGCGCTCCATCGCTCTTGCTGTTCGCCCGCCGCCTCCAGCCCCGTCACGTGGGCCCCTTCCTTAGTCCTCTTGTCGGCGAGCGCCTTGGGCTCATGACGCGTCGGCCCCACTTCCGTCACTTGGATTGCGTACGGCACGCTGTCGACCGCTGCAGGAGTCATCGAGAGCGAGACAATATGTAGAGCTGCTGTTTGTTTGGTCGGTGAATGGCGAAGTGTCGGTCTTGCTAGCCAAGGAACGAGTGAGGGAACGAACGTGGGTGTACGCTCTCACCCGTAGAGTTGAGCGTCTGATGCGTCCCGTGCTAACGGGGAAGTAAGTGGGCAGCTCCTTCCGACACTGGAGGCCGAGCGGATTTTGATCCGCGGGTGGATGGTGCTGCCTTCGGACGGCAAGAGCCGCCCGACCATGCGGCCAGTTGCTCTGGTCTCCTCTCTATGCGATGGAGTTACACTAGGACAAAGTAAACGCCCCATCCCCAGATGCCAACTGAGGGGCATGCGCATGCGCCTACAGCAACGTCCGCCGCATGATTTGTGTGGCTCTTGGCGCGGAGATCGGGAGAGTGAACCCAGTGACGGTGGCCCAAGACGGCGCTCTCTTTGTCGATTGAGCGGTCGTGGTGGCGACAGCATGAGGCTAGTGGCGCGTTACGACGCGAAATCTATGGGTGGAAGTGTCTAGATGTTGTCAGGCAGCGAGTAGTTCGAGACTCCACGCCCCTGGCGTGCCATGCAGTTGAACAGTCCTGTCATCGGTAAGACGAACGAGCGCAGGCTCAAGTACGATGCGCTGCGATAAGCCATGGATCAACTGCCGTGTGCGTTTAAACAGACCAAACCATCCTCGACTGTGACACCGGCACGAAGATGCCCACCCATCAGCGCTCGCGAGGAAGAGGTACTACAGTGCGCGCCATAAATATACGAAGAAAATCGAAATTTCGATAAATCGTCGAAATGGCGCCGTACAAACCTAAGAGTGGGTTCAAATTAACGTACAGATTACGACGAGTTGCCACATATAGTTTTGTGTCGTTTTGGACCACCAGTGAAGATTTATGACCGAAAATGTAAAAATTTGTCATTTTGGACAGCGACAAAATTATACGAATGGTTGTTATTTAGAAAACAGAGCCGTTTCTCGAATGTTCGACGATGCTGCGACAAAGAACTCAATGTGCCGAGTCTGTAGCTAGTTTGGTTTTGCTTGAGAGCACGAAACACAATGCCTAGAGGCAGTAGATTGTCGGGCATCGAGCAAGGCATCATTTTGACCCAGCGCAAGCAAGAAATCACGATCGAAACGATCGCAAAGGAGCTCGAGCGTGCGCCGAGTACTGTCAGCACCTTCCTGCAGGACCCGGAGAACTATGGTATTCGTAAACGGCCGAAAAGGCAGCGAAAACTGACCGACCGAAGCGTCCGTTAAGTCCGTAAGACAGCAAAGCAACGCGGAATGACCGCGTCGTGCATCAAATCGGCGCTCAACCTGTTGGTTTCCAAGCGTACTGTGCAGCGGGTCCTCAAGGTGACCCTGCACCTCAAGTACTGCAAGCGCAAGAAGACGCCGCGGCTGACTGCGTGTCACCGCGACGCACGTGTCAAGTGGGCGCTGTAGCGGGGCATTCCCCCCTACACTTGTAGGTATGTTTCGGATAGTTTTGCATTTGTAGGCAGCTTTCTAGGTTGAAGTTACATTTGTAGGTAGGACAGAGGCACACGTCAGGCGCAGCCGAGGTGCGCCGAGGTGTTACGCTCTGGTTGGCTGATAATTGGGACGCAGCACTATTTCAGCCAACCAGGAGTTTCCCTGCGATTTGTGGCTCAGGAGGTCTTCCCCCTCCTGGCTCTCAATGAACAGAGTTGAATTTGCTTCCTTCGAGCAAGATGTAAGTTAGTAGCGGGTCCCTAGGCCCGCTACAGGCGCAGGACCGCAATCGTGAGCGCACTGAGTGGGCCTCTGTCATCTTCTCTGATGAGAAGAAATTTAACTTGGACGGCCCTGATGGTCTCAACTACTACTGGCACGACATCCGCGACGAGCCGCAGACGCTCTTTAGCCGCCAGAACGGCGGTGGCTCGTTGATGGTGTGGGGAGCGTTCTCGTCAAAGGGAAAGATGCGGCTCGCGACTCTCAGCGGCCGCCAGAACTCGTTCGACTACCAGCAGACGCTGACCGCGCACCTGCTGCCCTTTAGCGATGACACCACGACGGGGACTACATTTTTGAGCATGACAATGTCAGTATTCATACCTCCACGTCGACCAAGGTCTTCCTGAGCGACTTGAACGTCTCCGTTCTCGACTAGCCGACGCTCTCGCCGGACTTAAATCCGATCGAGAACTTATGGGGCATCATTACGCGCAAAGTGTATGACGCGAGGACGCAGTACAACATCGTCAGCGAGCTCGAGGATGCCGTTTGAGCAGCGTGGGATGGTATCGGCATGGAGGTCATCGCCAAACTCGTGAACTCGATGAACGACTGGTGCAGTGACGTCCTGCTGCAGCGTGGACACAAGACCAAGTACTAGGACCAATTTAGGTGTCGATTTCTAGCCAAATAGGAGCCTAAACGACGCAAAATGGAAGTCTTTTGTATAATTTTGTCGCTGTCCAAAATGACAAATTTTTACATTTTCGGTCATAAATCTTCACTGGTGGTCCAAAACGACACAAAACTATATGTGGCAACTCGTCGTAATCTGTACGTTAATTTGAACCCACTCCCAGGTTTGTACGGCGCCATTTCGACGATTTATCGAAATTTCGATTTTCTTCGTATATTTATGGCGCGCATTGTATAATAGCACTCATTCTTTGTCTGCTAATGGGAAATTCTGGCGTCCTCGGCGGCGGCACTCGCGAAGGAGGAGAAGAGTAAATGAAGCTCTCATTCTTTATCAGTGAATGAATTTCTCGTTTTTTGTCAGTGAATAAAGCACTCATTCTTCGACTGCTGGTGGGAAGATTTTGGGTGTCCTTTGGCATTGAGCAGACTTTGGATAGCGCGTCACTATCCAAAGTCTGCTCAATGATCTGCTAGTGAGGTAGCTGGTCGTTGTATGAAAAAATCACCGTTGTGTTTGGGGACAAGATCTCTCAGGCCTCATTTCTCTTCTGGATCTCCAGTGCTCTCTTCATGCACACATAGGTGATCCGCTAGTGTGGTGGAGCGCTTTGTAGTCACATAGTGATGGAGAGCCAGCAGCACAAGCCACAAGGTCAGCAAGCAGGCGCGGATACGACACCGGGACGCGCCATCGGCGACCACTCCGAGCATGAGTCCGTCATCAACGCAACAGATAAAACTGGATCGACCGCGCTCATGCAGGTGGTAGCAGGAGGCGACCTGAGCGAGGTTCAAGCGCTTGTAGCTCGCGGCGCCGACGTCAACATTCTGGATGGAGAAGGATCAAGCGCACTTTGACTGACAGCTGAGAACCAGCACGATGACGTTGCCCTGTACCTCATCGACCATGGTGCCGCGGTGGATGTGCGCAACAACACTGGCTCAACGTTGCTGATGACGGTCGTCTGGGGGTGTTCTGTGGAAGTCGTCCAATGCCTTATTGACCGAGGCGCAGCTGTCAATGCACAAGACAAGTACGGGAAGACGCCATTGCTGCTGGCTGCGACGAGAGGCCGCATCGAAACAGTTGAGTATCTTGTCAGCGTCGGAGCGAGCGCGAGCACAACAGACATAACGGGGACAACTCCATTAATGTTGGCCGCGGGGAGTGGCTTCCTCGACATCGTCCAGTGTCTCGTCGAGCACAACGCAGACGTTAACTTGGCGGATCGTTTCAGGACAGCTCCCTGATGAGGGCTGCTGAGAACGGACGCGAACAATTCGCATGCTATCTTGTGGAGGAGTGCGATGCCGACGTCAACTCGGCCAATGATAACGGATTGACGGCACTAATGGAAGCGGCACGTGAAGGTCACAACAGCATCGTTCGAGAACTTCTTGATCACAAAGCGGACGTGAAAGCCATGTCAGTTCATGGATGGACTGCGCTGACCTTGGCCACCAGCTCGGGCCGTTTGCCAGTCGTGAAGCTCCTCGTCAGCCGTGGAGCGAACGTCGATGTGGACAATGCAGGAGGAGAGACGGCCATGTATTACGCAGCGAAGGAGGGTCACGGTGAAGTCAAGAGCTTTCTCATCCGTCGGGTCGGGTACTCTCTAGGCGACCGCTAACATGTTGAGACTGGAGCAGTCAGCGGTGCGCTAAGTGTGCTGCCTTGGCCTATTGCCCCTTTCGAGCTTGAGCTCATTCGGTCTGCCGACTCGGGCGGCATCGACGGAGACTATCGAGCAAGGTAGTTGGACGCGGATGTAGTGAAGCTGTTTGTTCCGGACGCGTGCAACACAACTTTTGCGGATGAAGTGGGCCTGTGGCTACAGCTCCGACACCCCAACGTTATCAAGCTCTACGGCGCGTGCGATGTTGGACATCAACTCTTCGTCTGCGAGTACGCGAGCCGCAGCACCATCGTCGAGCATCTCACCGCTTCCAAGCCAGAGCATCATACACCATGGAAGTTCTTGTACGAGGTCGCTCTGGGGCTGGAGTACTTGCATGAGCGCAAGATCGTGCACGGAAACCTGTGTGGTAGCAACATTTTGATCGGAAGCGGCAGGTTGGCCAAGCTGGCGAACTTTAGCCTGAGTGGATCAGCAAGTTCGCGCGAGTCATTCACATCGCGAGCTTTTGGCAACTCGTGGCGGTGGAGGTCACCAGAGTATTCCGGCGTCGAGAAAGCGGCTATGGCGTCCGACAATTACTCTTTCGGCTTGTGTATCGTGGAAGTCGTGACGGTCGACGTCCCATGGGCTGGGCGGGATAATCGCTACGTGCGTTGGGCGAAGAACAACTGGCGGCCGGAGACCGAGCAGTACACGAGAGGAGAGCCGGCAGACGTCTCCGGCGACGCGCGTGGCTTGGTGTGGCACATGTGCTGCCACGATCCAGCCCAGCAGCCGTCAATCTCGTTTGTCGTGCTCCAGCTCGAGCGACTAGCGCTACAGGAACAAGCATCACAACCAACTTCGCAGACGAATTCACGACCGCGTGTCATCGACAGTGTGCGCGATTACGAGGAAGTCGTTGAGTTGCAGAGGGGCATCGCGGACCTGATACCAGGAAGCGATAATGCGGCTCACCAGCATGTGTTCCACGAACTGCAGGCGGTTTTTGAGCGATTGCAGCGATCTCCGTATCCTGCCGGGCTGCTCGAGCGATTGCGCACCGTTCTGATCGCTTTTCGCGCGATCATCACGAGCACTGGTGAGCAAACGCGGACCATGCGTCTCTCATCGACTCGTGCGAGCGCTGACAGCATCCAAGTCATTCATCGCCGCATTCAGAAGTTGTGGAGTATGCTGGATGACTCTGCGCGTGACATTGACGCGTGTGCACAGCAGTTGGACGAGCATATCGAGTCGCGGATATCCATCTTTGTATCGGAAGTATCCAAAACGTGACTCGTGGTGCCACAATTGACGTCGCCGGAGGAGCAGATAGCGATTCTCACACTTTTGAGGGCGGAGGTCGACACGCGGAGCTCAAACTACAGTCGCGAGCAGCTTGATATGATACGAAGCGCCTGCAACGAGATCACCGAGCGACTGGATGGTGAAGCTGTGGCGACGACGCCCGAGTGGTTCATCCCGTGGTACGAGCTACAAGTCGACCGCTGATCCAGCCTGGGCGTAGGTGGCTTTGGCCGTGTGCATCGAGCGAAATGGCTCGATGCAGACGTGGTCGTGAAGATTCTCGGATCAAGTGAGTCGGCCACCTCTAGCTGAAGTGCCATGCCAGGGTCGAACTCTTATGCGTTGAGTGACTCACTTGCTGCTGCGGCAATAACTCTCAGTTCAACAGATGCGACTAAACGTGTCGAGATCCGGCATATGTTCCGGCACGAGGTCGAGATCTGGTTCTCCTCGAGCCATCCCCATGTCGTACGTCTCTTTGATGCCTGCCACATCAATAGACCCTTCTTCGTCTGCAAGTTCGCGAACGACGGGACGCTGATCAATTTCTTGCGGGAGCACCCCGGCCAGCTGTGGTATAAGCTGTATGAGGCCGCTCTCGGTGTTCAACTCCCCCACGAGCGCAGGATCGTCCACGGCGATCTGAAAGGCAACAATATCGTGATCGGCAGCGATGAAAAGGCGAAGGTGACGGACTTTGGGCTGAGTTCGTTGATTGACAGCATGGCGGTTGCGCCGATCGCCGGCGCGTGGCACTGAGTAGCGCCAGAGCTCCTCGTCGAAGCTGACTCGCAGCCGACTTTTGCGTCCGATATCTACGCCTTGGGCATGTGTGTTGTGGAAGCAATGCGGGTGGTTGAAAGCGTGGTGCTAGAGAGGGACGAACACGAACACCCGCCCTATCTGTGGGGGAAACTTGACAACATCGTCATGGAGGTAAAGGTAGGGAAGGGCGAGCTGCCGCTGCGTCCGACGATCTTCACGGACGAGCAGTGGAGCTGCTATTGTGGACGAGGTCATGACTATGGTGCATGGCAAGGAGCCCGGGAAGGCGAGTATGGCGGTGTCGAACGGGCTGTCGGCGCCTCTTGTGACTACAGCAGAGGCGATTTCAGCCATCAAACGGCAGCTTCCGCGCATAAAGAGCCAAGGGGATGCAGATGCCGATCATGGTCGCAACGCCGTCTCTCAAACATTCGAGCTGCTGTGCGACCGCCTCGAGCAAGTCGCTCATCAAACCGAGCGTCAGAGCGAGTCTAACAGCATTGAAGCGTTTCAGACGCTCCACTGGGAGGTGTACGAAGACGCAGTTGCAGTATCAGTTTGGCGCGACACGCTCGCTGGCTTCACCGAGGCGTCGCTGCGAGGGTACGCGTTGCATCGGCGATTGGACAAGTTCATTGCTGTACACTTGCGGAGTGCGGAAGCGACCAACGTGCACGAGTGGAAGACGAGCTGCCGCAAGTTTTTCGGTGCTGTGAGCCAGATCGACTGTCCATAGCAAGTGATCAGTACTGCAATCGCCTCCATTCTTCTGCCAGAAACTCATCAAGCAGCGCTGTCTTTTCGTGTCCCAACCGTCTGGATCTGATGCGGTATTAGTTTTATCAGATCAACAAGACTGATTCCAGCCAATGAAAATAATTATACCATCTATACATGAAATGATTGGCTAATATCTGTATGGGTATTGAGTGGAAAGCGTCGATTCCAACCTTTTCGACCGACACCAGTGCAAAGTGCGAGACGCAGGGAAAATGGCGGCCTTCGAAGGTGCGCGCACGCTTCCCGCGGCCGTTTACGATGGAGCACAAGCACGGCGAGGGCTTAGAGACGTAATGAGCTTGCGTATGTGTCGATCTTGTGCGTGTGTTGCGTCAATGAGCAGAAAAGAGTGCGATGGTCAAGCTGCTGGACGACGTAGCCCAGGTGCAGACCAAGGTCGCCGAGATGGACGCCGCCGTCGAGGTATGCAGGTTACCATAATTTCTTATGGGATTATATTTTTTTAGACTAACGTTCTTTGATGTGTGTGTTCTCTCGTGCTGTGGGCGCCAGTCGGAGCTCGCGACGGAGACCGGTATGGGCTTCCTTCAGGTCAAGAACCACGCGCTGCTCAACTACACCAAAATGGAGCTCTTTTTCGCGCTGCTCAAGGTGAATTGAGTATCTCTCCCACTGAGCGTTGATTACTTTGAGGGTATCGTGAACTCATTCGTTTGTTTGTGGTTGGCGCCGCTGGGTTGTTGGACTGCAGCTTGAGCAGCCGGACAAGGTGAAGGATCACCCCGTGTTCAAGGAGCTCGTGCGGTACCGGACGCTCCTCGAGCGCATTCGGTGCGTTCTCGCTCTTCCATCTGATGCAATTGAACATCTTATAGGGCTGTATATCTTTCACGGGGCTCACATTTGCATGAGTGTAACCTTGATTGTACAGCCCGCTCGACCGCAAGATGAAGTACCAAGTCGACAAGATGCTCAAGGTGGCGCTGTCGGGCGGCAAGGGCATGGACGAATCGCTCAACTACGCGCCGAACCCGGACCAGCTGGTTGGTCAGGACGGCGCCGGCAGTGATGATGACGACGAGGATAACGCGTCGGACGACGAGGGCGGTCGCAGCAAGGACGGCGTGTACCGTGCGCCGCGACTCGCGGCCGTTCCGTACGAGGAGGACGAACGCGCGGCGGTCAAGCAGGCCAAGAAGGACGAGCGCAACCGCAAGCGTCTGCAGAAGAGCACGATCCTGTCGGAGCTGCGCGAGGAGTTCAGCGAGCGCCCGACGGAGATCCTGGCGAGTGGCACGAGCGTACTGGACAAGGAAATTGCGCGCGAGGAAGCGGAGAAGAAGAAGTTCGAGGAGGAGCGCTTCGTGCGCCTGGTCACGTCGCGCAAGGACAAGATCCGCAAGCGGCAGCGCGAGCAGGAGGCCAACCGTGCCGACAACGTCGGGTCGATCGACAACTTCGCGGGCGTGCAGGATATCCTGTCGTCCGACAAGGGCAAGCGGCGCATTCCGACGCACGCCGAGCCGACGAAGCGGGTCGGCGGCAAGACGGGCGGCATCTTCGCGCACATCGAGGCGCCGGTATATAACTTTGGCTCTGTCCAACGGTTGACATATGTTGTGGACTTCATCTAACGTTTTGCACCTTGTCGTGCCTTTTGCAGACGGAGAAAAAGCGCAAGGTGTCTCGCTCCACGCCCGGTTCCAACCCTTCGGCCCGGCAGCAACCCCGCACGGAGCCTTCCCAGCAGCAGTCGAGCCAGGCTGCGCCCAAGAAGTCGGCGGGGAAGAAGAAGGTTGTGTTCTCGAACCTCTTCTCGTAAGCTGGGGTTTTACTATAGATGATCATTGAGGCCCTCAGGAGCGCATTGCTGTGTACGAAGACCTTGTTCGTGTGTGTACGGGCAGTGGGGATGTATACAGGCAATACACAAGTGCCCATCACTGCATTTTCACTAGCAAGCTCCGAGACACCAAGCGCTCACCTTGCATGTAACACGGAACGCAGCCACAACGCATGGATGCGCGTGGAATTCGCTGGTCGGGATCGGTGACGACTCCTTGCACGGTGGCAACCAACATTATGACTCTTGCGCGCCGTGGGTGTGGCTCGCCGCCGGTCCATTCAGGATGCAACGCGTACCGTCCCACGTATCCGTTCCCTAGCCGATCGCCGCCGAATTCCGACGCGCAGTGGGCCGGCGGGCCGCTTTCCGGCCTTTTGGCGCCAAATGTACGACCAGCAAGGCCCTTTGCGCGCGCTTTTTGGGGTTTTCAACCGAGTTACACTGTGCAGCCGTCATTCAATTCCCACAGACTGTTGCAATAAGAACACGTTGAAGTGGCAGCTGGTCGTGGATGACTCCTTGGCTGAGTGGCCCACTTGGAGGTGGGCCGCCCCCGTCCGACCTGATCACATTGTGTTTTTATGCGACAGCTGGAGTGGATTTTTTTTATACACCAGTGGTGTAGAGCGATTGCCGGTGTCGCAGGAATGCATGCTTGTCCTCCGAGGCGCCCGACCTTGAACCCCTTTTTCAGCCAATCACAGAACAGAACAGGTTCAATGCTGCTATTTCTACCAATAGAGTCGGAAATAGAGGAGTCGGTTTACGACGACAAGTGAACGCGGACGAATGTTCGGCGGCGGCTAAAGCTGTTACGCGGTGGTTGCGGCCCGCCTTGGCGCCATTGTATCTCGCCCTGTGCTCGTTGGCCAGCGCTACTAATCTGGCGGCAGCAATCACCGCGTTGACGCACGGGGCCGCCACTCCTGGCGGTCTCTAGGCGCTCAGCAACATGCGAAACAGCGGGATGCACTCCGATGACCCAAACAACAAGTTGGAATAAACGCTTTGGGGAAGGTGCAGTTGCTCGAGGCGTAGCCATGTTTCATTCTGTGCACGTACAGCCTGAGTGCAAGTAATGCAGGAGTATGCTCCAAGCACTACTCCAATTCTGCGGGTGGTGACATGGAGCGGGAATCGTTGAAGGTTGTTGCGTCGTGGCCGACTGTATGTGTACTATTCCTTGTCATTTGAAGCTCGCTTGCATGGAAACAAAGCAACACGACGAAAATACTCGGGTGTGCACATGTGCATGGGCCTCCCGAATCTCCACGCCGTGTCTGTTGGGCGGCATTTACTTTTAGCGCGTGATAAAAGAGCGGGTGCAACCACCGCACTAGCGCTAAAACGCCGTCAGAAAAGCGCGCCGAGGTCGGTTCCGACCTGCTCAAATATCGAAACGACCTTGTTCCACCAGTGGTGGTGGCAGAAAGAAGCGTCGAGCAAAGATTAAAAAAGCGCCAGCGTCGGCTGTGCCCACGAGGTCACCAGCATACTTTTCTCCATATGCGGAGATATCAATTTTAAGAGCCCACCTGGCAAACGAGCCCGACGCGGAAGGCGAGGATCCTCTATACTCTACCCAGCACAATAGACTCGACCCCCCGTCCGCAGCCGCTATCCTATACTCTCCTGACTATGAATTCGTAGAAGAAAAGCGATGCCATCCGTCCCCTCGCTCGACTCCTCAGCCTGTCCTCCGCTCACTTTCGAAATTATCGTGGTGTGACCAAGTGTGGTCAGGACTTTCACGTGTAAAACTTCAGCCAAGTTGATGAGCTCGGCGATGCGTAAGCGCAGCGCCACTGGGTCTTCTCGGGGAGCGGCGGCGGCCTCCAGGCCTTCTACAGGCGGCGACGGGGGCGAAGGGGGCGACATACGCTCGGCAGCGGCGCCCGTGTTCCTGCAGAAGACGTACGACATGATCGAGTCGTCGCAGCCGGAGATCGCGTGCTGGTCGGACTCTGGGCGCTCGTTCATCATCAAGCAGCCACGCGAGTTCGCCAAGTCGATGCTGCCGCGCTACTTCAAGCACAATAACTTCAGCAGCTTCGTGCGCCAACTCAACTTCTACGGCTTCCGCAAGCACAAGAAGGACGAGATCGTTATCTCGGTCGAGGAGGACGAGTCCAAGAACTGGTGGGAGTTCTACCACGAGAAGTTTGTGCGCGGCCGGCAGGAGCTCATGGCGCAAATCCGGCGCAAGACGTACTCGGAGCCCACGTCGCCCGACCGCGAGGAGGTCGAGACGCTCAAGATATCGGTGCAGAACCTTCAGGGTCAGGTCTCGGACCTCATGGGTCAGCTCTCGGACCTCACGTCGCTCGTCAAGACGCTCCTGCAGGACAAGCAGCCCGCCGTAGCCTCGAAGCCGTCCAACAGTCGCGGTGAGCCGATGAGCAAGCGGTATAAGCCGAGTGACGCGGAGCTTAGGACCGTTCCATCGGCGCCGACGTCCCGCCCCAGCTCTGTCTCGAGCCTTCCGGCGATGGACGTCATGCCCAACCGTCAGACCGCCGCCTTCCAAGCGATGGACAAGAACACAAAGACGCGGGACATGACGCTGCTCGAGTGGACCGAGTCGTACGGGATGGACTATCTGCTCAACGACGGCGGCCGCTCAATAAATCTCTTCGGAGACGACGTGCTGAGCTACGAGTGAGTACGACAGGTGGCCTGCCGACTGCCGGTCAGTGGTTCACCGAGCTTGGACCGAGGGCGACCTCTTCACCAGACCCAGGCAGCCTGACGTGTTCATTTGGATGAATGCATTTGGCTCCCGCGGCGAGTCGACGATCTTCTCATTGGAAGTCCCCAAGTGTTTACAAACACGGTCGCGACTCTCCTTCTGGGCGTGAGCCTGTACAGGACCCTGGCATGTGTGTACACCTCCAGACATGATCGTCCGCCTTGAGCGTGTTAGACGTTCGTGGAGCGTCTCCACTGTCTCCACCTATAGCTCCGAAGCATTTCGTTCTTCCTCTCGATCTTCTTAATTTAATTGGGTGTTTCAACGGAGTCACTCCATTCGTTCGAATCGCGGTCTCCTCCCCGTTCACTATTGACCATGTTGCCAAGTTAACGGCCGTCGCTTCATGCACGAGGCACGCGAAGGTGGCGACTCCATGTTCGCCTGAGAAGCGGAGGTGTTCACCTCGCCTTGTTGATCCGAAATATCAAGGAAATTGTATTCAGCGCCCTAAATATAGGAAAATGTATGGAGGAATCGCAATGAGTCGGAGAGATCCGTTTTCGTACGCGATCAGATTCACATCTGATACGATCATCGACTCAGACGAAGGTATCAGATATCCATCGCGGGTCGCGACACGATGCCTATCAACGTCACGCTCACCGACCGCCCCGATCGCTCGGCGTCCACGACGGCCATGAAGCTCCACCAGCGGCAGTTCCTGCCCTTCAGTGACGGAGCGCCTAGTATTCACTCGCTCTCAGGTGCCAGCGCCTCCAGGTGCGCCCTGCTTCATGCCCAAAGCGCGTCGTTTCTTGCTTTAGCTCCTCACAAACTCATGCTGCTGGTAGACACGTTCTGGTCACGACGGACCGCTCTGTGAGCCTGTTGGAGCATGCGGGCGGCCAGTACTGGCTCTACCGCCTCGAGAGCGACGACCTCACCCGCGAGGACGTCGAGATCGTCGCGAGCGGCGTGATTGAGGCGCCCGGGGACCGAGACCGCGCCGCGATTGCATATCTGGAGCGGGAGAAGCTGTACCTGCAGCTTTCACCGCTCTCGTCGGCGAACGGAGCACGACCGACTGTGTCTTCGTCGCACAGACCGCCGACACCGTCTACGCCGAGCAAGAAAGACCCGCTTCGCGCGACAGCGCCGTCAACGATGCGGTTCGAGCTGTCGGCCGCGCCGTCGATGGTCATGAGCATCAAGGCGCTGTCCACAACCGGAGCAGAGGTGTTTTACGGCGTCATCCTGTTCCGGTCGCAGTCCATGGTCGCCTTTGGCTATGTGGATGATAGTCTGGACACGACTATCCCCAGCATGCAGGTAAATGGCGTTGGTGGTGACGAGTTGATATTGCTTGAGCGGCCTGTGGTCATATCCCTGACGTTTGACACGTGGCGTCTCTCTTTGAACTTTCAGTGCGTCCGTCTCACCAACGAGCAGTTCGCGGCGTTCTTTCCAGAGTTCGACGAGTTCCAGCACCAGGTGTTGGCCGTCGACACTCTACACTCGGTGTCTCGCGAGCGTGGATACATCGCCTTTGGGTGTGCCGAAGGGTATGAAAGCCTGCTTTTACGCGGTTAGAGGTTCTTGTCGTGTTCCTTACGGGCTTTACACTTCTTGCCATATCATATTAGGTTTGTGCGCGTCTTCCGCGGTCACTTGCGTGACGGCTTCGTCATTGGGCCGCTGGAGTCTCGTGACTTTCAACTGAGCGGCCCTGTCACCTCTGTGTCGCTCTTTCAGCCCCGAGGGTACGCCTTCTACCGGTCACTTGCCAGTGGAAGCAGCGTCTAACTCGTTTTGCTCATGAAAACAACCAGAGTGGACCCGCCATCCTGCAGTCTACTCATGACGTGTGCTGTCGGACGCGCAGTAGTCGTGAATGACGACGTCTTCGACCACTCGAACCGGCCGGAGGAGCTGCTGGGCGCGGATGCGTTCGACTCCATCTTCTCGGGAGCCGCGGCAGATGTTGACTTGGTGAGAATAGCACGCTTCGGAGCGGTTGAACTCGACCACTGACATCACAGTGCTTGGCCCTCGTTGAATGGCTGCAGGACGGCGAGCTCGAGCTGCTGGTAGGCACAGACCATGAGCAAGTCCTGGCCTACAAACTGCAGTTGACCAAGGACACACCACAGTCAAGCTCGAAGTCAGTGGCGGAGGCTAGCGATGTTCCTGTCGGTAGGCCTCCTCATCCACGGCACATGTCGGGGGAATCTGACGACTCGGTCGTCGGGCTGCCAATTGAGAACATCGTCATTGCGAGTGCTAGCGCGACCGAGCCGACCACGGGGATCGCGAGTCTGATATCAAGCCCTCCAGACACCAGCTCGTCTCCACCGGTGGTAGCTGACGAGCCCAGTGCCAGCCTCACTCCTGAGCGAAAACGAGTGTGGTGGTGTCTGCCCAAGTCTGCTTGGCGCCTGGAGGCGTTCGGAGCCATCTATAACCTGCTCTGGCGAGACGTGAACCATGACGGCGTGGACGAGCTGCTTGTCGCGAGCTCCACCGGCGTCTACGTGTTTGAAGCGGACGTCGACGCGGTGCTCCAGCGTCTCGAGCAAGTGCTCGGCGCCTTGCCCGCCCCGGTATAACCAAACTATTATGACATTTTTTATGTTCGTCATAAAATAAAATCAAAGTGTCTCCAATTCAGTACATTTGAAATACTGATTTTCCCAAAATGCGCAATCACAATAATACCGCGACATTGTGTGATGATTGGCTGAAATAGCGCGCTCAAGGTCCGCCTCAGGTTGTGATCTAGGACGCGGGAAAGCTTCCAAGGTGATCCCTCGAGGGCTTTAGGATGCTGCGCGGCCTACGCCTTCGCTCGGCGCTCCAGCGGCGGTGGCGCGGGGCCTCCGCGCTGATCTCCCGCTTGTCTACCGCGACGTGGAGCGCCTCCGTCTCTGCCGATGCCCCTGGACTGTTCCAGCTGCCGAACCTACACGCGCCCGAGGACTTCTACCGGCTCACGGAGGACGCCAAGCTCCGCTGCCAGGCGCTCCGCCAAGATGTAAGCTTGCTCACATTGATTGCACATGACGAAGAGAGCGACAGATAATGTAGCGGCGCGCGCATTAGCCTCCGCCGGTGGTTCTTGCCCATGTGACGCCAAAGTGTTGACTAGATCGACGCTGGCGGTGCCACTGACATGGGTCTGCTGGTGTCTCTTGGTGTGAATGCAACGCGAAGATGGCGGCGACAGCGCCGGGGCTGGCGACGGTACAGCTGCTGGACGACATCTCCAACACGATCTGCTGCGTCATTGATGCGGCCGAGCTCTGCCGGAACGTGCACCCCAGCGAGTGCGTCTCCCTGCCGCTTCAACCTATCAGTGTCACCTCCACATTGATATCCCGACTCAAGAACATGCTAACGAGTGGCTGTGAGCATGGCGAACAGAGCGTACCGGCGCGCGGCGAGCGAGTGCTACACGGAGCTGTCGGACTTCATCCAGAACCTGAACGCGGACGTGGAGCTGTACCGCGCGCTGCGCGCTGTCAGCGAGGACGAGGCGCTCATGGGCTCGTTCTCAGAGGAACGGCGGCGCATGGCCGTGCTGCTGCGCAAGGAGTACGAGCGCGACGGCATCCACTTGCCGCTCGAGGGGCGGCGGCGCATCATCGCGCTGCAGAACGACATCACGCAGCTCAGCATGGACTTCCAGCGCACGCTCTTCTCGGCCCGCGAGTATATCGAGATACCCTCGCGGCTCGTACGCCCGCTGCCGCACAGCGTCTGGGCGCTGTGCGAGCGCAAGCTCAGCAACCCGCTCGTCATGCGCGTGCCTACGGACGTGCACGTCATGAACACGGTGCTCAAGTGGATCGGCGACCCCAAGGTGCGCCGCGACATGTACGTCGCCGCCAACTCGTGCGCGGTCGAGAACCTCGAGGTGAGTCTGGCATGCTGGCTTGGCTACGAACCCGTGCTGATAAATGGGTTTGAACGGATGACGACAGACGCTCGAGGAACTCCGCGCGAAGCGCCACGAGCTTGCGCAGCTGCTCGGATTCGAGTCGTACGCGCACCTCGCCACCAGGTAAGCCACGCTGTCATCGATCGAAGCGACTTCGATCAGTGATACTAAAAGTTGTAACCTCTTGCTGCTGACAGTGACCGCATGATTGGCTCGCCCGAGGCCGTCGAAACGTTCATTCAGGATATCTCGCGGCAGCTGATGGCCAAGGCGCGCGTGGAGCACCGGGTGCTGCTGGAGGCCAAGCGCAAGCACGAGGGCGGCGACGCGCGCGAGGTATACATGTGGGACGTGCCGTACTACATGGGCATGCTCAAGGCACAAAAGTTCCGCATCGACTCGCGCGTCATCTCGTCCTACTTCCCGCTTGAGCGGTGCCTCGAGGGTCTGCACCTGCTGTGCTCGGCACTCTTCGGTGTCGAGCTCAAGCAGGTCGAGATGCCGCGCGGTAGCAGCGAGGCCTGGCACGAGGACGTACGCAAGCTCGCGCTCACGCGACACGGCGAGACGCTCGGCCACATTTACTTCGACCTGTACCCTCGCGAGCACAAGTACACGCACGCCGCGCACTTCACGATCCGCTGCGGCAAGCAGTTGAACGATAACGGCAAGTACCAGACGCCCATCGTCGCCCTTGTCTGCAACTTCAACAAGCCCGCGCCCTTCAGCCCCTCGCTGCTCACGTACGCTGCACAACATGCGCATCGTTTGGTTGATCGATCACCACCAAGCTAACAAGCACGTGATGTACCATGACAGGCATTCCGAGGTGGAGACGCTGTTCCACGAATTCGGCCACGCGCTGCACTCGCTGCTGTCGCAGACCGAGTTCCAGCACCTGTCGGGCACACGCGCGCAGCTAGACTTCGTCGAGACGCCGTCGCACTTGTTCGAGTACTTTGCGTGGGACCCGCGCGTCGTGCGCGAGTTCGCGCGCCACCACGAGACGAACGAGCCCATTCCGACCGACATGATGCACTCGTTGCGCGCGTCCAAGCACATGTTCGCCGCCATGGACACGCAGACGCAGTGCCTGTACTCGCTGCTGGACCTCTCGCTGTTCAGTAAGCCGTCGCCCACCGAGTCGCCGAACGTGTCGACCTCCTCATCGACGGAGATGCTGGCGCGGCTTCAGAACTCGACCACGCTCGTGCCGCACGTGGACGGCACGTTCTGGCACACGCGCTTCGGGCACCTTATCGGCTATGGCGCCGGGTACTACAGCTACCTGTATGCGCGTGTGTTCGCTGCCGACATTTGGGGCTCGTGCTTCCAGGACGATCCACTGAGTCGCACTGCCGGCGAAAAGCTCTTCCAGAAGCTAATGGTGCACGGCGGCGCCAAGGACCCGAATGAGATTCTCACAGACCTGGTGGGTCATCGCCCGACGCCGTTGAGGTTCTTGAACGAGCTGGGCGTGGACACAGTTGATTAGAGAAGGGTGGAGAGCACTGGAAGGCTAATGCTCAGTATATATACGCATAGAGATATGAAAGAAGCCTGGGTGGATGCTTGGAAGGCGCATGCCGTCGCCATCCTTGTTACCATTGCGCTTCGCGCTTACTGCTCCTCTCTGTCGCTCTCATGTGTTCGTGTTTCTGGAGTTGGGAGTGGAAACAAAGCCAAGAACGAGATGAGCCAATGTGAATTGCTCTGCAGCGAGGGAGTTTGCAGCAAGCATGGATGAAACATAGGAGGAGAATTTCTCCGCTGCACAGAGGCAATATTCATCTTACACTTTGACGGTGCGTTCTTCTCGCTCGCACGTTACTGGATCGTACAGCAGGCAGCGCACGCGCCATTCTTGACGTCTTCCTCGGGCGGAGCAGCGCTCGTCGTCGGATTCGAGTCGGCACGCTTGGTAGTGACGGTGGCGGACGTACTCGTTGTAGCTGAACTGCTGGCCATGGAGTTTGTCCCTGAGCGGTGCAGGCTGTCTAGGTCCTCTTCCGAGACGGCCGAGATGCCCTGCACTCGGTTAACGTCTGGCGACTTCTGCGTCACCACGCCGCCCGCCTGCCGCCACAACAGTGCCTGCATCGCAACAAACAGTCACATGAGTCAGGGTGAGTCGTCCGTGGTTGGCTTGAGAAGTCTGCTGACGGGCGGAGATCACGTACGTCGACCCAGAAGGCGGCTTCATCGTGCGACCGCGCCTTGATCGTGTATACGCGCTCGTTCAGCTCGATCGTGAACAGCCCAGGGCCTTCTTCGCTCGACAGCAAGCGCAGAGAGAGCGAATGTCAGCAAGAGACAACGCCCCACACTTCCGGGACGAACAACTTACCGGACGCGTCCTCTGCGAGAAGCGTGATATTCCCGACCTGCGGCAGGTTGAGCGCCGCCAGCAGCTTCTGGCCTTGTTTCTGCGTCATTATAGGCAGTACAACTGCTCAGAACCCGTCATTTTGCTTATCGAAGGCATGACAGGGGTGGACGCACCTTGTAGTACGTGAGGAAGCACCCGTTCGTCTCGAACCACCGCTTCTGCCACTTGCCGTCGCGCGTCTTCTTGAATAGATACCCTACGCACCCACTGCCGTCAGACCCGCGCTCAAAGCCGCCATCAAGAGCCTATTACAGCCGACTGCCTCGTTATCAGCATCACTACGGCCGCTCCTTACCTCGGATCTCCTCTATCGGTCGGCACGGACAACAGGCGCACATTCAACACCAATAAACACCACAGTCAGCATCCGCAACTCACGCGGAGGCCAGCTTGACGCCAACTTAAAGTCCCAAACCTGTGCGGAAGTTGGCCGTGATGGGGCGCGAGGTCTTGGGCGAGCCCACGAGCTTCGCCGTGCCCTTCGTGTCCGCGTCCATGTCTGCCGTCTCTCTCTCTCTCTCTCTCTCTCCTCGTCCGATCGGGCGTCAAGCAGCAGCGCCACGGAGCCGCCAGGCGATGTGAAGCACGCGATGTGGCGGAAAGGCGGGCGTCCCTTGTATAATAGCAGCGGTCGGGCGCTTTCTCTTTCCCCTTTCGCGGTCGGTTATGTTCCTGTTCCTGGGATCGGCGCGGACGTCACCAAGTTGTAGTGCGTGTCCCCCCTTCCGCGCTATTGACAGTGTTCTAATTGGTTAAATCGATTTCAGGACGGAGGGCGGGTGGGTTACCCCGGTCCGTCCTTCCAGCGTAGAAGGTTGGTCGGCTGATTTCTTGTGGGCTGAGTTTCACCCATGAAAACCCGTGGGTTTGAAGAAACCGCTCGAGTCGGACCCATATCAGCTGAGTCAATGCAGGATATTGTAGTTTGTATGCTGGCGGGTGGGTTCGAACACGGATTAATATGATCCTGATGACCCGGGTTGACCGGATAAGTGTACCCATCGTCTCCTGCGTGACAAAAGCGCCAAAAATCCACCAAAACGCCGGCGATCTTCGCGCATCGTGCATGGACGGTGGCATTCCTTTATCCAAGCAGGACGGTCTAGGAACCCCCAATGGCATGATGCGCTGTAACATTAGGGCTAGATCGATAGGTGTGTGCTACAGGCGTTGGTTCAATGTAGGCATCGAAGGCATACTAATAACACACATGGCACGCGTAATTGCAGACCTGGTCTCACTGGTCATTGAGCGCGGGTCATTGCTGCGGTGATCTCATCACTCTTTGCGAGACAGGGTTCGATGCAGTAACTCCGATATAATGGCTTACTGTGCCAGCACTAGCCGTCACGCATTATCCCAGAGGCGGGCGACCTCTAACGTGGTGTTCATGTGTGGGCGCTCTCACGAGCGGTAGTGCTTGTCGTTCTGGATGAGCGTCTCCAGTTCTTCGAGCCGCGCGCGGTCAATATGCGGCTGCATCTGCCACGACGCAATGTAGACCGTCATGGTGTCGTGCTTCGAGCACTCGAAGATGTCGCTCGCAATCAGCGACTTGGCCACGAGCTCTCGCTCATACATGCCCAACACCTCGAGCAGGAAGCTCTCTGAATGACGACGGAGCATCGTGCAAGACAGTGGTCAGGTTCCAGCATCGCCAACAATTCTACAGCACCTAGAGCATGATCTACAGCACCTCCAGCTTACCATAGCGTTCCCTATTACTTCGACCGCTGGACGAGCTATCGTCGAGCAGATCCTGCATCCGCGCATAGACATCCGCCTAGTGACAACAGAGGTGACGCAACGCACCTGCGCGTCAGTACAACGATGACGAGCGGACATACCGTGAATCCCGGCACAGGGCGCAAGGAACCCACCAGCGTATCCACCTCTGTCAGCAGCCGCTTTCTGCATCGGTGCGCCAGTTGCCAGAGCTGTCCATCGCATCGAAGCACGCGCATGCGGTCAGAATCGACAGTCCCACGCCAACGACAGGAGTGCTGTACTTACGCGTCCGGCCGCACGGTCATGCAGCAGAGAGCAGTCGGAAAGTACCCCCCAGTGCTCTCCATTGAGGTATCTGCCGCGCCAAAGAACCAACCCGTCGCGTCAGCCACCGCCCTAGAATCGGTTCGTGCGTGCCGTCCACCCGATCTCCCGGCGTGCACGGCACGGCAACCAGAAAACGACCAAGCGTCTCACGTCGTCTTCTGGATGCTGTCGGCGATCTTGACGAGCTGCTGCTGGCCGCGCGCGCTGCTCGCCTGCCACTCGGCATCCAGCTTCTTCCACGGCGCGAGCCACCAGCAAGACTGGTCCATCCTGAATGATCACCTCGAAGCTGGTCACTCCACTGTAGTGACTCCAGTCCATTCGGCCTTCTAAATATAATAACCTGTTTAGATTTATTCTATCACTTCGTTATCCTTTGAGAGTAAATAATGCGTTGATGCTGGTGTCATCATCAATTGATGGGGGCAGTGACGCGCCCTGCGTGCACAGATGGGGCCGAATCTCGTCATGAGGCGGCTCACTTCGCGGCGCTTGATCCGCTTCCTTCGCCGTGCTCATCGACGATTCCAATGGTGCAGCTGGCCGCTCGTTTAACCTGATAACAAGGAGGCAACGTGTCACGCGCCATTCATTAGGTCGACACCTTCCTCGAATCGACAATAAAAGCCCGGAATACAGTGCAGTATGCGGACCCACACGACGTTTCACGGTCAGTGTGCTGCATCTACCGAAAGGTTGCGGCCGCTGCTTGGCACCATCGGTCTCCACCAGCAGCGTGATGACGCGGAGGGAGGGCTGCGGCCACGCGCATGCTGTGAATCCAATGGGCGCGGAGGAGCGGACGGCTGCGTGTGTCTCGGCCACCAGCGGTCCATCTTCAATGTGGGTTCTCTCGCGCCGCCCGCGGGCGGATCCGTCCGGACAAAACCGGCGGCGTGAACTGTCCCACTTGAAGCTCGTGAGGCGGCGACGTCACCAGCGGCGGTGGCATGACACGGTGCCGTAGATGTCACAACCCAGTACCCGCCGCATGGTCCGAGCCCCCCGCCACCCCTCTTGACGGATAATCCGCGGGTGTTACAAACACTTCCCTCTGCTTTTGTGTTTACCGGTACGAACGTATGCATGACGCCAAGAAGACGGCGGTGGGATGGAAGGAACTGACAGAAGGAAGGCGCCGTCACCGCCGCTTACTCTGGTCGGAAACCAACCGGTCGGCTGGCCTTGGCGATGGGCGCGTGCTGGTCGGTCGGTTGGTCGGTTCGTACGAGAGAGGACTCTATTAGCCGGCTTTCTTTTCTGTTGCTGGCATGTCGTCATCGCGAATCTTGAACCTGTCGCGCGCGCGGATTGGCTGAAATCACTATAAATAGTTGGTCCTCTCTAAATTTATCGGACCCTGCGCCCACCCCTTTTCGGCGCTTCAATTTGAGCCCAGCCGGTCTTGTAAAATACAGTCCCCACTCGCCAAACAGCAGGCAATTGTTACCAGCTGACGCCGAAGAAAGCCAGGGCGGGACGGGTGGGACCAACGTGCAATTAATAGTGCCCTCTAAGAGGACTCTATTATATTCTCAGTCGCGTGTTGCCCTTCCTTGCATTCACTCCCATAAATTGCCCGGCCTGAAGAAGAGAAGGAAGGAAAGGACGACGCGCTGCTCCATTGCCGGTGCGCCCTTCCCTCCGCGCCCCGATCCCCCGCAGCCCCCGCGCGCTTCCGCTGTCGCTGCGGCCTTCTCCTCCTCCCGCCTGACATCCGCGTGAGCATCGCCCGCGTCCCCATTAGGCTCGCTCCGTCCGTGAACAAGTAATCTAACCGCGCACTTTCTCTGCTTCGCGTGGGCGCAGTGGCTGGCGAGCGAGCGCCACTTCCGCTTCCTCCCACCGCGTGCGCGAGCTTGATTCTGGTCGATAGCCCTGACCGCAGACCCTGAGCGCGGACGACGGTATGACGATCGCGACCATGACCTCGCAGCAGGTCAAGTACGCGTCGCCGCCGCCCTCGCCGCTGCCCTTCCGAGTGGCGCGGCAGCAGCAGCAACAGCAACAGCAGCAGCAGATTAAGCAAATCCGCCGATTGCAGTCGCCCGTGAAGCGAAAAGCGCGGCCCGAGCCCATGCCCAAGGCCATGGTCATGGTCGGCATGATCTTCTTCGGCCTGCTGATGGCGCTCCTGATCATGGCTTTCTTTGCCTACGCGCCGCTGCTGTGCCTCTCGTGGCTCGGCATCATGTATGTGATCGTCCTCTATTTATCCACCGAGTCCAACTGGCGGTGGCACGACGCGCAAGAGTTCGAGAACCGGTTCTGGACTATGACCGCGTTCGTCTTCAGCAGCGCCGTCTTATACGTGCGAGACTCTCCGCTCGCCGTCGGTCAGTGGAACTCGACGCTCGGCCTCTTCCTCGTCTTCTCCTTCACGACGGCCGTGCATTTCTTCGACCGATTCCTGCATCGACAGGAAATTAGTCGGATCCCTCGACTCAACATGGTACGCAGCGACTGCTTTTTGTGCTGTTGGCTTGGATCGATTTGCTGACTCATGTTTGGCTGTCTGCAGGAGTCGAAGTTCACGCAGGATCTGTTCCACTTCAAGGCGACCGCAGAAGAGAAGGCAGGCATCGTCAGCGACTGCGTGAGCCGCATCGATGGTATTTATTTGCCGTCCACGATCAACAACATGATCAACCTGTCGGAGGTCAAGCGGCGAGAGAACAAGATCTTCCGCATCCTCGCCGGCGCCTCCAAGGACGAGCTCAACTTTATTCTCAACAACGTGCGGCTTGCGCTGCTGTTTTACAAGGTCAAGGATCACTCCAAGGCGCGCTCGGACCAGAGTCGCACTATGATCCTGGAGCTGTTGTGCATGACACGGCTCGCTGACCTCACGGTCACGTCGCGTGCCATCCTGCTGGACGCCATGATGGTCATGAAGCTCAGCGCGCACCCGATGTGCGAGAAGTGGGTGCGGAACATCATCCTCAAGACCTCAGGCGACGACCTGAGCAACCTCAAGACATACACGGACGCCAAGGGCGACTTCCACAGTATGCACAAGCTTGTGTTCAACGACATTCGTGACCCGACTATCCGCGCGGACATTCTGAACCACATCAAGCGTGAAGCTGGCGTGCAGACGGCGCACATGCGACTTGGCACGAAGAAGGCCATGAAGCGCAAGCAGCAGGCGTGGCGCAAGGTGCTGAGTGATGTGGACGACACACTGTACTCGTCTGGCGGCCGGTATCCTGCGGGCATGGACACGCGCTTTCCCCGCCACGCGCTGTACCCCGGCGTTCTCTCGTTCTATCGCGAACTTGACATGGGCACGAACGGTCCTGACGACTGGACAGACGACCGCGTCGGCAACCTCGTGTTTCTCTCAGCGCGTCCGCACGTGTACAAGGACGTTTCAGAGAAGAAGTCATACGCGAAGTTCGCGGCTCTCTACGAGAAGATGGGAATGCACACCCTCCCTACGATGCTGGCGGGCAACCTCAAGTCTGGACGCGCGTTCATGTGGCAGGGTGACCTTGAGCCGATGGCGCAGAAGAAGTTCGAGAACTTCTGCGAGTACTACCAACTCTACCCAGAGTTTACGCACGTGTTTGTCGGCGACAATGGCCAAGGCGACGTGCGTGCAGCAGAACTGATTGTCGAGAAGTTTGGTCCTGAGGCACTTGAAGCTGCCTTCTTCCAGCAAGTGCAGCCACTCGACAAGGTGTTCGGCTACCACTCTAAGGAGGACCTGGAGCGCTGGCGCCGCATGAATATTGTGTTTTTCAACACGTATGTCGGCGCAGCCGTCGAAGCCGTCAAGATGAAGAAGGTTCGATTGAGCGGACTTCGAAAGATCTGCGAGGAATCTGTGCAGACGTTCGAGGCCATTCAGACCTGGAAGTCGCCTGAAAGTCGCGATCGCGCGCGTCTGCTGCTCAACAATGACCTGCGTGCGGCGAATGCGATGCTTCTGCGAGGCTCGTTAGCCCCCGTGCGTCTGGTGCCGAAGCCGCAAGTGTTCGAGCTCCATGCACTTGTGCGCACACCAATGGGGCGTGCGATTATCCGAAACTACCGCGGCATTGACGGCATCTACCACGTCGACCTAATCGACTGGGGCTTCGGTGTCAGCAAGAAGCGTCCTCGTGCGTTTGTGCCGCAGGAAAGCATCGTCGCGACTGTTACCGGGGCAGATGCAACGTTGCCACTGGCAAAAAGCTCGCTCAAGTACGTCAAGTTTTACAAACCCCCGCCTGCTCGCGTGTTTCCTCCGCAAGCGCTCGTCAAGACCCCGTTTGGCGTTGGCAGAGTCGTTCGATTCCGTCGCGATGACGAGATCTATGTCATCGCGCTCACGGATAGCAACGCTCCAGGCATCAAGACCGTCGCAATGATGGGCTACTTTAGCCCAGATGCTGTTCTTGAAACCGAGATTGACCCCGATGCAGATGGAATCGATGGTCGCCAGGGCCCGTCTCCGCGCATGTTTTCGGGCGTGCGCTCGGGCATTGGCTATATCACCAAGAAACTGAGCAACTTCGTGCCTGGATCGTCTTCGGGCGCTGTGAAGCCGCTATACGCGATCGGCTCTGCGGTCGAGTCGCCTTTTGGGCGCGGTGTCGTGATTGAGTTCCGCTCCATCGACCGCGTCTACGAGCTCCAGCTCTTCCGCAGCGATATTGTCACGGGAGGTGGCGTGTTTGTGCAGGAAAAATGTCTGAAGGAATCTTCCGTCTCGCCGCCCCGAAGCTTCTTCTCGATTCTAGGACTGGGATCATCCTCCAGCGGAACAGTGGCGTCCGACGCGAATGCGTCAACGCTCGCGACCCCACTGATCGCTGGTGCTCGCGTTCAGACTCCGTACGGCAAGGGTATCGTCTGCAACTATCGCGTTGCCGATGGGATTTACTCGATCACTTTGACGGACTGGATGCTCGATGGTAACCAGCATGTCATGGCGTTCTTGACCGAGGACACCGTTCAGCCGCTCGACTCGGCAAACGATGTCGACAACATACCGCTTCTCAAGCTGACAACGAAAGGTGTAGTCGACGGCGCGGTATTGTCGACGACAACCCCTCCACCGTCGTCATCGGGCGGTGGACTGCTGCAGCTGTTCCGATACGGATTCTACTCGACGCCTCCAGTATCCACGTCCGGCGCGACTGATGCTCAAGAACAAGTTGCGCTCTCGTATGCTGACGAACCGGGTGTGTCGCGGCTGATCGAGACGCCGTTTGGCTTGGCACGCACGGCCATGAGCACGCCGTACGCGGGGTGTCTGAAGATCACACTCGAGAATCCGGACTTTGCCGGGGTCGTTGGTTTTGTCCAAGCGGCGGTCACGACTGACGTTCAGGTCAGCAGTACGTCGCGCTCTCGCCGCAACACGTTCGAGCTGTTTGGCAACCCATTCAGCTACCTCGGTTGGTCCTCCGGCGCGGGTGATGGCGAGAACGAATCGTCAGCTCGGACCGTCGAAGCGGGTGAGGCGACTCCTCTAATCAGTACCGATATCATCACGTCGTTGACCGCTCCAGTTGTGCCGCTCTTCCCCAGTGGCACGCTTGTGCTGACGCCGTTTGGTGAGGGCACTGTGCGTGAGCACCGCACAAGCGACGATGTGTATGTGGTCGACCTCGCCTCCATGTACGGCTACTTCCGACCCGACAGCCTTCGGATGGCTGTCCGCGGCACGGTAGGTCTACCCGTTGACACCGCTTACGGTTCCGGTATCCTGCTCGAAGTGCGCGAGAGTGACGGCATGCACGTGGTTGCACTGCGCCTGGGCCTCAACATGGCCGATGAGGCGCGCGCGTACCTGCAGGCAAGCAGCATTGCGACGGTTGGAGCAATCAAGGCCGCGCGCGGCGACGTGGTGCAAACACCCTATGGCACTGGCGTCGTGCTGCGCTATCGGCGTCACGACGACGTGTTCCACATTGCGCTGGAGTGGGACGCTCGCGCCGGTGGCCAAAGCCACGTGCACGCGTACATCCAGGCGCGAGACGTCGTTCGCTCCGGCCCCGTCGAAAAGAACTCGACCGGCTGCGTCGTCATGTGAGGGCGACCTGCATGATCGAAGGTGAGGTGGAATGGAACGTGGAGACTCGAGATGGTGGTCCCAACACGCTGTTGGTGCATTGGTGGATTGTTTGGATTGGGTATTCGCGGGACGGGAGGGATGAGTCCTGCTGGTGCTGTTTATGCGGCTGGCGCGGCAGGCGACGAGGCGTTCGCCACGCCAATCGCGTCCGGAGCCGGCTCAAAGCGCTCCGGCTGACCCGCCTTGAGGCGGAACCCGTTGGCGAAGTCGAGCGCCGAGCCGACCTTGCGATCTGCCAGCTGCAGCTGAGAGACGAGCAGCCACGAGTTGTCTGCGCAGCGCAGCCACAGCGCCTGCCGCGCCTTGTCGAGGAAGAACCCGCCGACCGGGAGCCCCAGACGTTCCTGCTGCTGAGCCACTGGAACGCGGAGTTGGGTGTCAGGTACACTGTCCTGCTGGCCCTGGCGTCAACTCACACGTACCGAAGGCGAGGTCGTCGGCTGGGGGGCGGCGCACAGCGCTGAGCTTGACGCTCTTGCCGCGGAACTGGACGCGCACGCCCACCGAGTCGCCGAGCGCCTGCCATTTCTGTGCATTCGTCATCGTTGGTGTCGTCAGAGGCGACAATGTCAGTCTCACGAGTTGCTGGCGACGACGTCTTCAGGTGCGGAACGTACGAAGAAGATGATGTCGGCCGTCTCGTTGAGCACGAGTGCGCCGTCGGCAGCCGAGATCTTGGGCGCGTGAGAGGCCTCAGCGTCGTCCTGCACGCTCGCGTCGTGCTTCCGCGCCGGCAGGTCGCGCAGTGTGTCCAGGATGCACTCGGCGCCCATTTCCGCGAGCTCCTCCGCCAGTCTACCGCGTCATGTTGTGCATATCGTTAGAGCAGGCGGTCGTTCAGTATCACGTCAATATACGCAGCGCTGCCGCCTTGTTGTCCCCACTCACTGCTGGCACTGCATGCCCTCGGGGATGTCGTGCGGGCGCTGGAGCAGCACGCGGCCCACGTCGAAGGCACGCGGGTCGATCTCGATGACCGACACGCCCGTGGTCGCGTCGCCGTTGAGCAGCGCGTGGTGGATCGGCGCCGCCCCACGGTACTGTCGCCGTCATAAGCGAGGTGAGCGAGTGAAGGATCGACAGCACTAGTGAACGAGTAGGTCTCACCTTGGGTAGCAGCGACGGGTGCATGTTGATGGCACCGTGGTGCAGCGGCTCGAGCATGTGCGGGTGCTGCAGTCAGACGCACGCAACTCCTTAGATCGAGGGTGATACGAGTGCGACGTGATGACAGGCGACGCACCAGGAAGTAGCCGAAGGACACGACGACGCCCACGTCGAAGGGCTCCGTGACGGGGAACTCCCACTTCTTCAGCGACTTGCTGCTCGACCAGGCAGACACGATCGGAGCAATAAGTCCACCAGCACATGGTCATCACGGCAGTCGACGAAGACGCACAGGTGGGGCGGCGTGTGCACGACGGGCAGGCCGTAGCGCTGGGCGAACTTCTTGACGGGTACGGGCTCGTTGCGGGCGCCCGAGCGGCCGACCTTGCGGTCCGACGGACACACAACCTCAATGTGCTCGACGAGCCGCGCGTCGGCGTCCTCCTCCTGGCTGTTGGCGTGCAGCCGGCGCAGCGTCGCGAGCGAAATGTCGTCCGTGCCGAAGAACAGCACGCGGTACGGTGGTTGCCCGGGCGCCGCCAGCGAGAACGCGCGCTGCTGCTGCTGCTGTACGTGCAGCGCCGAGCGCGCCAACGCCGAGGACCACAGCGCCATTCGCATCATCTTGCTCGGAACTAATGGGCGTCAACGACTTGGAGCGCTTAAAATCCGAATTAAGGTGTGCATTTGTCGAATTCAAGACGGGATGACGTGCACTTCATACGGATCATAGAGCGCATAATCCAGAGCATTGACCCCAGACACAGGCAAACTTATGGATGATGCGAGGCATGAACGCTGGCGTTGGAGTATGTGGTGAGGGATGTACATGCATTTTATTATATATGATAGAGCTTTGCTGCTTTTCCCAGCCACTGGTGGCGCTCGGTGTCTCCAGCAACTCAAGTCGCGGCCCGAGAGTCCAGCGGCGTCGCCCAGAACGCACACAGTCGTAAAATGCGGAGGGTCATCGATACACTACGCATGCGTTAGAGCGTCACATGGCGGCGGCGGTGGCAATAATAGGCCGCGCGAACCCGATGGCCACGAGCTCAGCGAGCAGCAACTGCGCCGTGCGCAGGCCACGCAGGTGCATGACCATGTTGATGCCCACGAGCACGCCCACGTAGACGCCGAGGTTGGTCGTGTAGTAGGTGGAGAAGTCCGAGTAGGACGACGGGTCGGCCATCCAGGACGAGCCCGACGCGTCGGTGCTCGCGTCGCTGGTGTCGTCGGAGCTGGTGCTCGTGCCGATGGCGATGAACGCGATGACCAGTAGCCACATGTTGAGCGCCATCATGGCGTAGTTGAGCCAGACGTACCACCGCACCCACTTGATGCGCCGGAAGTCCACCGGCGGACGCGCGCTCAGGTACCCGATGAAGCCCGTAACGATGCCTATGGCGCCGATCAAGAAGGGCTGCACGAAGAAAAAGGTCGCGAGGTAGTACGCAAGCATGATGGCGGCCATCCAGCGCGTGCGCTGCAGAAACTGGAAGCGCGAGTCGTCCAGGTCGGCGTCTGCACCGCTCACCACGGCCGACGGCGCCATGGTCGTGACCGTCACGTACGGCAGGTTGCTGTTGCTGCCTTGGTTAGCGTCATTGTTCAGCGGGATGTTGCTTCCGCCGGGCAAATGCGACTGGATCTCGCTGATGTGGCCCAGCGGCCGCGCCGTCGCGATCGGCGGCAGCGTGCCGACAGGCTTCATGACCGCCTCGGAGCACGTGGGCGTCGCCTGCGCGATCGCATACGGCGCGTCCGACGCGCTGAACTGGTCGTCGCCGCCTGATGGCTGCGATGCGATCACCCGCGCCTGCGTCGCTTGCGGCGGGCTCAACACCGACGCGGACGGCGCCGACGACGTGATGGAGGCAGGCACCGTCGCCTGCGCGTCGGAGCTGCCGGGAAGCGACGACGCGGCCGTCGTCGTTGGCTGCGCTGCGTTCATCTCTGCGCTCTAGAACGATGGCGTTGGACTGGGCGTTGCGAGTGTTCCAGTGACGTGACGGAGCTGAGAGGCACCGCAATCGACAGAGCAGGCGCTGGCAAACACGACGCACGTGCTTTTGGCGGCGTGGGGAGGCGGGGAGCGGCGCGCAGCGGAGCTTCCTTGCTCGGGCGCCGTGATCGTCGGACTTTGGCGCTTGGGCGTGCTGAAGGTGCGAAGAATCCGGAGCTGTTCGTTTTTGACGGTTTAGCGGAATAGGGAACGCTGTTTGGGAGAAAATCGCCTTTTTGACGAAATCGGGATTACGAGGGCGTTTATCAGCCAATCAAACTGGATAGAATGAGTCAGCAGTGAGTTTTGGCGAATCATATGAGTTTAAAGAGCTCATACGGGATCATTTATGATCCAATGAGGCGTGGGTACAGCGCCGGGTGGGGTGCACTGGGCTCACCAAACCCTAGAAGATTGCAACAACCTGTTTCGCCGCTAAACCCTTCTTTCGTGGCGGCCAGTTTCAGTCCAAAACACCCGCTTCCCACCGTCCAAAATGTCCAAAGCACTGTTTCGATGGCTCTAACGTGTTTTGCACTATACTCACCTTGTTCCGGTAAAAGCATCTTACATTAAGTACATCACATTCAATAATTGAGAATCTCTTTCCCACGTTGCGTAGGGGGAGCCAGGTGAACGTGGCATCAAAGCAGGATAGGAACGCAATCAGGAGGCAGCATGTACTCGGTGTGGACGCGCGCGAACGCCGTGTTCTTCACGTCGCTGATGGCGCTGGCCGCCATGTGCGCGCTGACGTCGCTGAGCACCTTCTGGCATGAGTCGTCACCCGTGGTGCGCACGCTGGCGCTCAAGAAGGTGCACTCGCTGCGCAACTACCGCGACCGCACTGACCGCGCGACGCTGAGCTTCGACCTGGACGCGGACTTGAGCTCCGTCTTCAACTGGAACGTCAAGCAGCTCTTCGTGTACGTGGTGGCCGAGTACGAGAGTGCCAGCAACGCGCACAACCGCGTGGTCATTTGGGACAAGATCGTGCAGACGCAGGAGCACGCGGCCGCGCTGCGCTTCGAGGACGAGGGCGTCAAGTACTTCCTGGCCGACCAGCACGACCAGCTACGCGGCGCCAACGTGACGCTGCGCCTCGAATGGGACGTCATGCCCGTCTGCGGCCGCCTCTTCGTCTACTCGGAGAGCGCCTCCGCCTTCGAGATGCCCAGCGAGTACATGGGCAAGGCGCCCAAGGCCGGCGGCCGGTATTAGCAGGCGACGCAGGAGCGATGGCAGCGCATGGACGACACGTGTGGAGTTGTATGCGTGGAATAGAACGATGCTGACTCGTTATACGGCGACGATATCTCTATGTTGGTATTATATGAGCGGGTTCATCTCTTCTCGAAGCGCGCGCGGAGTGCGGCGACGCCCGACAGCGGCGCGACGTTCTCCTGCTGGCTTTGCGGCGTCTCGGCGTCATCCCCGGCGCTTTTCACGCTCGCATCAGCCGGCGACGGTTTCACTATGTTGTCATTGGTGGTCTTGCGCCGTTGCTTCATCTGCGCGGCGATGGATTTGATCTGGTCCATTCCTGTCGGCGTTGGCGTCGTCGACATGGATGTTGTGGACGACGAGAACGAGGACGGCGCCGCTCTCCGTGTGGACGAAGCCGTTGACGTCGCGGCGATCTCGTAATGGCTCGGAGGTATGGGACCGCTGTTTGGTGGCGCGTCAACGCCTTCATACGGACCCGCTGTGAGGTGTGACGTGTCGATGCTGGCGGCGGAGCGGGACTTGATGACGCGCTTCTTGCGCCGCTTCTCCATGAGGGGCTGCTGCAAGTTGTAGTCAAGCTGCGACTCGGACCGCGCGCTCCTCGGTTCCTTCTCGGATCGGGATCTGGCCAGTCGTCGGGATCGTTCGTCCTCTTCCACTTCCAGAATAGGCTCTGGCCGCATGAGAATATTGTGGCTCGAGTGTGGTCGCAAAAGCGTCGACGGCTTCCGCGGCTTCGATGGGGACGATGTGGCTGCCTCTGGACCCAGCGGTGCGTCTTCATGGATACGCTGGCTGAGCGTCATACTCCGCGCGAGGCGGAGTTGATCGTTGAACTTCCTCGAGTTCTTCTTTTTCTTCTTCTCCTTCTTACTCTTCTCTCCGGACCCGTCGTCGCTCTCGATGATAGTTGCGCCGCCGCCGTCACTGCCTGCGCGGGACCCGAACAAATCTTCCCAAGACTCCTCGCCGTTAGCTAGTGTCGCAGCGATGGAGTTTGACACGATGGACTTCATCTCCTCCAAGTCACGTCCACTCGCGCTGACGGTACTCCGTGACGACGAAGCCCTCGACAGCGGCAACAACTCCGATCCCACCGCATCAGCAGCTGACGACGACGATACTCCACGGCTGCGCGCAAAAGGGCGGAATCGCTGCGAGCCACTCCCTCCGCTCGTGCCCGACGGCAGCGATGACCAATCCGGTAGTGTAAACGACGAGAATTGAACCTCCGCAGTCGATGAAGAAGCGTCTTCAGGCGTTTCAGCTGCATCCCCACCAGTGGTCGACGCAGCGACACAGCGCGGTGCTGCGGCCTCGTCAATTTGCACCGATTGCACCGCCGACAGCAGCGAAATGCGCTGCTCCTCACCGAGCTCGTAAGCGAAGCAAACATTTTGCACGTACTGCAGCAGCTGCTTCCGCGAGTAACCGAACGACACAAGGTGGTAGACGAACGCCGTCACTTGGCCGTAGACAACGTTGTGAACGTGAAGCACGAGCTGCGCACGCTCAGCCGCCGGGAGGAAGTACCACGGGACTTCTTGCGCGTTCTTACTCAACTCTTCGCCAAGGCTCAAGAGCAGCGCGTTGCCCCAGTACTCGGGCACGCTCCATGCCGGGTGGGATACCAGCGCAGCATGCAGATACTCCTTCTTCTTGCCCCTCTTGCTGTCCTCGTTGGTGCCAGCGCCACTCCCGGAGCCCGGAGACGACGGCACGAAACGGTAAAACGTCTGCAGCATATTCATGAGGTTCTTGATCGTCTTTGTGTCTTGTTTCTCCGAGCACGCGTCCAGCAGTAGCCGAATGGTCGTCGCCAGCTGCGTAAATCCTTCACGCGACAGCTCGAGGCTGCGCGCACGCTGATGATTTAGACAGCTCACAACGACTCGCCTGACAATCGCGATGCGGTACATACCCAGCGCAGATGCGTCCATGAACCGATTGCGATGCTTGGTGGATATGGACGCCGACGATGTCGAGCTACCCGGAGCCATGCCATCGCCCCCGTCGCTCTTACCGTTCGACTTGTCATTGACCGCTATCAAGAGCGGATCAGGGTCCACAAAGCAGCTCGCTATGAAGTCCTTGATAATTTCAACATCGTTCACCGAAATCCCGCCGGCCTTCACCTTGACGATATCGTCGGGCGATGTTAGTGCGAGGTACGTCATTGGCTCGGTAGCTTCAAGCGCACGCTGCTCCTGATGCCAAACCCGGTGCCATTCGAGGATGTAAAGCGCCTTGGCGTGCCGATGCGTGAGCTCTGGTTGCATGCTGTCGACGATATATTGCTGGACGACGGATTCACGGTCCATCTCCTTGAGGAATTGTCGAAGACCGGTCATGGCTTCGATTTCAGCCTGCAAGATGGCAACCTTGGTCTCGACGAACTGGTTGATCACGATCAGCATCGTGTCCATTCGGTCCTCTTCGATGCTCTGCGAGAGTTCCGTGGCTTCTTCGACGACTTCGTCGCGGCGTGAGATACTAGCGTACAGCATCGCGCGCGCTTCATCAAACTCGTTCATTGCGGCCTCATCCTCCGTGAAAGCGCTGGAGAACCGATATTGCGCGAGCTGATAGGCGCGGATGACCTCCGGGTTCCCGGGCTGCACCTCGTAGGTGGCCTCGTTCGCGTCGAGCACGTTGCGCCAGTGCGCGAGCTCGTCCTCCGCGCGCTCCTTACGCTGACGCGCCTTCTCCATCTTCTTCTCGGCGAGCGCCACGTCCTGCACGCTCTTCTGCACGAGGTTGTACACGTCGCGCGCCCACTTGCGCGAGCGGCCCGAGTTGTCGAGGGGGCGCGTCATCTCGAGGTACGCCTTGCTGGCCTCGAGGTGCTTCTGGCCGAGTACCTGGTTGTAGCGCTTCATCTGGTCGAAAAAGTTGGCGAAGCACGACTGCGCCACCTCCTGCGGCTGCATGGCCGTCACGCACGCGTCGCTCAGGTGCATCTGCGCCACCATCTGCTGCGTGGCCGAGGCCGCCTTGAGGTACTTGCGCAGCTCCTTGCGTACCTTAACGCCGCTCTCCACGCGGTCGCTCACGCGCACAAACGGCACCTGCCGGAACGTCGGCGCGCCGGACCCGCCGTGCAGCGGCGTCGGCCGCTCGCCCAGCATATACGGCGGTGGGGGCACGCTCACCGCCATCCTGCCGCGTCGGTCAGTCCGTCGATCAGTCGGTACGATGGGCAGCAGAAGCAGCAGAGCGATCACCAAGGCGGGAGGCGAGGGAGCGAGGGACGCCGCCGCCGCCTTTCTCGAGGGGGAAAGAGAAGGAAATGCCGAGAAAGGCGTGTCGCCTTCGCGGTGCTTTGTGTTGTGTGCATGCCGCGGCTGACGATGGTGAGTTGGTGCGGGCGGAAATCCGTAATTGATTTCGTCGTGTCATCGTCAAGCTGAACTCGGGGTTTGTATGCGCCTGGAGATGCGAAGTGTCCCGTAATTGCAATATACTGTAGTGGGACGCCGCGTCATGGGTTACACGGGGTGTAACCCTTCATCAACTTTCCAGCGGACCAATTGACCGACCGCGCGGTCGGTGCCGCGAGGGATGACGTGGGGAGCACGCTTCACTTGGACGAACGCCAAGTTTTGAAGAGGGTGACAACGGCGCTGTGAGTGCCGACCGCGAATGATTTGCTGTCGTCAAAGGCGACGCGTTCTCTGCGTCGTTGGTTTGACGTGTACCCTCGTGTATGAGAGCTATTGTCGCAAAGTGTTGCGCTTTACCGAATATGACCACATAAAATATAAAATTTACTGAAACAGATGCATAAATATTTAGTGTAGTCCACGCTACATGAAGGGAAGGATCGCGAACAGGAGCTCCCCCCTTTTCAAGCCGCGAGCAGAAAGAAATCCAAAGCGGGAGGACAGAGAACGCGGCCAGCAGGGAAGCAGCAGGAGAATGGTGCGGCCTCGACGTCAATCTGGGCGCGCTCAGCGTGTAGTAACTGTGGGGAATGGACAGGTGGACTGATGGAGTGTGTGCTGGGTCGTTGCTTTGGGCGCTTGGCAGTCGATCCTTTCGTACAACGGCGCGGCAATCATCGCCATGGCGGGCAAGGACTGCGTCGGCATTGCCTGGTACGAAGGGCGTATGCGGCGAATACTGGAGTATTCCTGGGGCTGACAGGCGTGCTCTATATCATGCATACAGCGACACGCGCCTTGGCCTGCAGGCGCAGACGGTCGCCATGGACTTCCAGAAGGTGTTTCGCGTGACGGACAAGACGTTCCTGGGCCTCGCGGGCCTCGCCACGGACGTGCAGTCGGTCTCCCAGCTGTGAGTTTGGCATTGATCCACGTCTAATACGGTGGAAGCGATCGAATGGACCGTTTGATTAATCCTGCGACGCGTGTGTCGGTGCGAACAGGCTCAAGTTCAAGATCAACATGTACAAGATGACGGAGGAGCGAGACATCAAGCCCAAGACGCTGAGCGCGCTGCTCTCGACCATGATGTACGAGAAACGGTTCGGCCCGTGGTTCGTGGAGCCCGTGATCGCCGGATTAACAGAAGACAACAAGCCGTTCCTGTCGAGCATGGACTGCCTCGGCTGCGAGATGATGACCAAGGACTTCGTGGTCGCCGGCACGATGGAGGAGGCGCTGTACGGCATGTGCGAGTCGCTCTACAAGCCGGACCTCGTGCGTAGCCGTCGTTCTGCTAGCGTTGGCGCCTTTGCTGTGGTTACCTGACGTTCTCGTGCGTACACTCAACAGGAGCCCGAGGACCTGTTCGAGACGCTCTCACAGTGCCTCCTGTCGGCATGTAACCGGGACGCGTTGTCGGGCTGGGGCGCCGTCGTTCACATCATCACCCCCAAGGGCATTACCTCGAAGAAGCTGCAGTCGCGCCAGGACTAAGCCGCTTGCCTACGCTCCTCTCTTCTCTGGAAGAGAGCCAACACTTGTAAGAGCGAACGCGTGCGCCGACTCGCGGCTGACGGCGCCTTGCACACTCACGCTGCTCACCGCAGCTAAGGCAGTGCTTGCGCGCCAACTGCACCGCCACCTCAACATGATACGCTCTTTGCATCAACATTGACCGGCAAACTTCTTCCTAACGCGCGTTGTTGCGTGCACCGACCGATGCTGTTCACGGAGGTCCGCATCCTGACGTGGTGGCGCCATTTTGGATCTGCTTGAAGCTCGTAGTCCTGCCGTTAAGTTCGCATTCATCATTTGCTCAACAGAAAACGAACTTAAGCGTGGCGATGACCTCAACAAGGGAAACCCTTGGGCACCAAACAAGGAGAAAGGACGGGACGAGACCGATGGGGCGGCGGTCGCGCGGGGCGGAGCGGGACGCGCGCGGCGACGGGGACGGCGGCCAGGGAGCTGACCCTGGCGCGGCGGCTGGCCCACGCCTGCCTTGGGGCCTGGACAAAGCCGAGATGCAGCCCAGTTCGTTGTCGGCGCTCACAGACGACAAGCTCGCGCGGTTCGTGATCGGCCAGCAGAAGAAGACCAAGTTCGAAAAGGTGCGGTGACGACGCAAAGCGATGAAGCAGTAGCAGCGTGGAGCAAGATTGGTGACATGGGTGTGGATGGTTGATCGGTGCTGGCAGGAGCGGGAGGAGCGCGAGGCGCGTAAGCGGCAGGCGGACGCAGAGGCGGCAGAGATCTACGCCAAGTTCGTCGCGTCCTTCGACAACGAGGACGAGAAGCTGGGCAAGCTGTTCGTGCGCGCACAGGTGTGTGGGTACTAGTTACTGCCTTTGTGTTTGGCTGTCTTCGCTCACGTGGCAATCGCAAACGCTTGTGACAGGGTGCTGGCAGCGGGAATACATCGACGTCGACCCAGTCATCAACCAGCAGCTCGTACCGGCTGAAGCCCAAGGAAATGCCGGTGGCAAGTGTGTTTGCCGCTGCCGCCGCTGAATCCAATGTTGTCCAGGTACCACCCAAGAAGATGTCCGAGATGGACCGGATGCTGGAGGAGATCAAGCAGAAGGACGCGGAGCGCCAGCAGAAGAAGGAGCAGTTCTTGACGACTCAGCCGCCCAAAAAGCGGCGCGCGATCGACGATTTCCTTGAGGAAATCAAGGAGCACGGACCAAATGGAGCGTACGTGGATGAAGACGGCCACAGTCTCTCGAAGGGGTCGTACGACAGCGGAGACCCGGAGACTACCAATCTCTACGTGGGAAACCTGGCGCCGACAGTGACGGAGGAAGTGTTGGAGGTGCGTTGTCGCTGTCGTTATCTTGATACCTTCACATCTCAGTCAACAGACACCTTCGTGACATCGTATCGTTGGCTTCTAGCGAGAGTTCGGCAAGTTCGGACAGGTTTACTCGGTCAAGATCATGTGGCCGCGGTCCGAAGAGGAGCGCGCTCGCCGGCGGAACTGTGGCTTTGTGAGCTTCTTCACGCGGAAGGATGCGGACGACGCGCGCGTCAACTTGCACGACAAGGAGGTGGGTAGGATTATGTGTTTTCTTCTCGTCTGCTTCTTTGGTTCTGATCGTCGCTGCTGCCTCGGTGTAACTCAACTTGCAGCTTGAAGGGCAACCGATGATAGTTGGATGGGGCAAGGCTGTGAAGATCGATCACAGCGCGCGGGCACCTGGAATCCTACTCTCAACCGCCCAAGTAGCAGCTCCTGTTCTTTCCACTCCTGTACCTGTTGCTGGTGGTATGTCGGAGAAGAAGCGGGTCAATGTCGAGCTCCCAGTCGACAAAGAGACGCGAAGTGTGGTAGACCGACTGGCAAAGTACGTCGCGGCCGATGGACTTCAGTTTGAGAACGCGATTCGTCT
This sequence comes from Phytopythium sindhum, assembly GCA_023334395.1. Taxonomy (NCBI): domain Eukaryota; phylum Oomycota; class Peronosporomycetes; order Pythiales; family Pythiaceae; genus Phytopythium; species Phytopythium sindhum. The sequence continues at coordinate 52,267 of JAASGW010000123.1, forward strand.
CCGCGAAGCTTCGAACGAATCATACCGCTTCCTGTTCGAGAAGGACTCGCCCTTGGCCGTTTACTACCGATGGCGGGTATACGCGTTCGCAATGGGAGACGAGAGCCACGAATGGCGTGAAGAGCCCTTCCAGATGACCGTTGATGGACCGGTTTGGGTGCCTCCGCCAGTGCCACCGCAGCCCACGTCACGGAGAAGAAGTCGCTCGAGATCTCCAAGAAGTAGAAGCGTTAGCCGAGAGCGACACAGCAACGACTCGCCTCAGCGCAAGCGTCGGCGGAGCTCAAGTAGAAGCTCTTCGAGAAGTAGAAGTCGTTCACGACGCCGCAGCCGAAGCAACGGTCGCAATCATTCGCGCAGCCGCTCCACTCATCGCAGCAGCAGCAAGGACGATCGCCGCGGACGTAGGGGACGCTCATACTCTTCGGACTCCAGCTACTCATCGTCCAGTGGTCACAGACGTAGTCGCCGCTCGCGCTCACGATCACACTCACATGATCGGCGAAGGAGTCGCAGCGACAGCAATAGTCGGAGTCGCAGCCGCAGTCGTAGCCGGAGCCGAAGCTGGAGCCGTGAAAACAGTCGTCACAGTCGCCATCATGAAAAGACCGAAGCGGTTCGAATCGACAAGCTGGCTACCGGACAGCAGATCGCTCGCGCTCGTGACATTGAGCGCGGCCGCGAGCCCAACCGACTCTCTCATGACGACTACGAAGTTTTCCAGGAGCTGCTGGCTGATTTGACTCTGGAGCGCGAGTCGGTGAAGAAAGTGATGGGCTTCGCGCTCGATAACTCCGAGGCTGCGGTTGACATTGTGCACATGCTGCGAGAAGCGTTCCACCGCCGGAAGGACTCGTCCGCCGTCGCGCTTGTCGGGTTCCTGTTCGTGACCTCCGACATTTTGCACAACAGCTCTGCCGCTGTCAAAAACGCCTCGCTGTTTCGAACGACGTTCCAAGACTGCCTCCCCGAGATCATGGATGTGCTTCGTGTAGCGCATAAGAACATCCTCGGACGAATGTCGGCGAACGCCATGAAGGAGAAGGTGCTGAGCGTACTGACTGCGTGGGAGAGCTGGAGTTTGTTCCCTCCTGGATACCTCGTTGGTCTCAACGCGACGTTCTTGCGAAAAGTGGAAGAGGCTGACTTCATGGCGAGTCACGAGACTCTGCTCGAACAGGTGAGCGACAGCGACGAGGAGCGACTGCGCAAAATGTGCAAACAGGCGGGCATCCTGTCATCTGGATCGGCCAAACACCTGTTTGCTCGCTTGCAGTGGCTCAAGGAGTTCACGGCTCCTGTTATCGCCAACTCCATAGCTCCAAGACCTGGTGCGGCCAGTGCTCCAGCGCCTTGGCGCACCTCGTCTGCAGCTGGAAGTGCCAGCGTGTCAATAGCAAGCGCCAAGCCCGAGGAGAATGCCGAGGACGTTGATGGCGAGCCTATGGACGACGAGAATCTAGACGGCGAGCCAATGGAAAACGATGAAGATCTGGATGGCGAGCCGATGGTCGAATGCAGCAACAGATCTGGGATTGACGTCGGCTCTCGCATTAAGAATTCGACAGACCAGGCTGTTGAAGACGATGATATCGATGGGGAGCCACTGGATGCAGACAGCAATGACGAGAACCTGGATGGCGTTCCGCTAGACGGCGAGGAGCAACAGCAGGGTGACGAAGATATCGACGGAGAGCCTATAGATGACGAGCTTGACGGAGTACCGTTGGACGAGGACCTGGACGGCGATCCTATCTAGGCGAACGTGGTTATTGCGCCGGTAACAAGGCAACTATCTTGCTCGATTGAACGAGCTTCGGGCTTTCGAGACGTTTGAATACATTCTCGTCACCACGCGGGATGAATATAGCGACAGCTACTTTGAAGAATAACCTGGCTGAAGAGTGATCCGATCATGAAGATCCGTCTCAACAGGTCGTGCGACTTGCCGAGCGGTCCGTACTCTAGCTCGACCCCTCCGGCGTTGTTTGGGATGCCACGCCGAGGAAAGCGTAGCACATCGACTTTCAGATGCGACCGAGCGTTAGTCTGCAGCTGTCCGTCGAAAAGAAGTGCGCGGTAACGAATTTGTCAACACGGCGATGCAGTGCGAACCCTTACAGCGTCATCTGCGAAAATGACAAGCGTGTCGCTGTAGGATTCCAGCGCCGTTGTCTTCGCTCTCGTGCGCTGGACAAGCACCTCGAGATCGTCAAGATATCCGAAGCTGTCTTGGTAGCTGACGTGATCGTAGACCTCGCGGAGGCGGCCCCAGAGCAGCTCATACGTCTCGTACAAAAACACGAGCTCGTATATGCGTGCTCCGACCTGCAGTTGGGTGACAAGTTGCTTCGCCCCCGAGATTTCCGCCCGAATCAGCGTATCGTGCGCGGGAGCTGTGCACGACAGGAAGCCAAGCCACTGGCGAATTCGGCTCTACGTGCCTCGACGACCATTACCTCGTTGCCTGTGATCCAAGTCGGGCCAGGCAACATCGACCTCGTCACCTCCAGTTTGAGCCGCGCTGCCGTCCTGGTTCATCGCCGTCAATTTCGCGAGCTCATCCACGACATGAGGCGCTTGCTTGGGTCGAACCTGCACATCCGCTCAACCAGCGCCCACTGATTGTCCGTGCAGACACCCGGTCGAGAGGGAAGATTCCCCATGAGTACATTGCCTTTGACGGCGATGTTGTCCAATCTCCCCCATGGTAGTGGCGAAAATTCACGCTCGTCTGTCCTGAACTGCGCAGATTCCACAACACGCAGCGCCTCGTTAATACACATCTCGAGCGCGTAAACGTCAGACTCCAACGTTGGGCTTGCGTCGCTACGCGCCAGACACTCCGGGACTACCCAGTGCCAAGCTCCAGTGATCCGAGCTCGTTCCTCGACACTCTGGCTGATGAGAGAGCTCAGCCCGAAGTCCGTCGCCTTCGTTTTGCCGTCTCTTCCAACAACCAAGCTATTTCCCTTTAGGTTACCGTGGATAATTTCGCGCTCATGAAGATAAAGCACTCCAAGCGCTGCTTCCAGCAGTAGCTTCCAGATCTGGTCTGGATGCGTTCGCAAGTAGACAATGGTGCCGTTCGTGGCATATTCACACACGAAGAACGGCCTCCCGACGTGACAAGCGCCGAAGAGACGAACGACGTGCGGGTGGTTCAGCCCGAACCAAATGCTGACTTCGCGCTCGAACTCCTTGAGCTCTTTCGCTCGCTTGTCTGTGGTGGTCGAGGTGATAGTTGCAGAAGCCGCTGTGGTCGATGCGCTGGAGTTCCATCGACTGAAGCTCTGCCCTGTTTGGCCACCGACCGCGACCTCCTTCACTACGACGTTCGAGTCGAGCAATCGCGCTTTATAGACGCTTCCGTACCCGCCTGTCCCCAGACACGACCAGCTGTCGACCTGCAATTCGTACCATGGGATGAATCATTCGGGTTTGTTTGCCGCACCGGCATCGCACTGACTCGAGATGGCCTCGTAAGCGTTCACCATCACCGCGAGCTGCTCGGGCGTATAGATCAACCCGCAAACCATCTCTGTCAGCAAAAAGTCGCGGAAAACCGACCGATCTTTTGGTGTCTCGAGCTCGTCGAGCAGCCACGTCTTCGCGACTTCCGACACGAAAAACTCGACGCGGCGGTGGTTTTGCGCAACACGCCGCGCTTCTCTCTCGTCGGCGGCACTGGTGGAATCGTCCAGCATCCGCTACAGTAGCTCAACACGCCGGTGGAACGTGTGGATACTCACGGCAGGAGTGCACACCAAAGATAGCCGTATGATGCGCGCTTGCTGACCGTTAATGGTGATTGCCTTCTCAAACTCGGCGACAAGCTCGTGAAAGCGTTCCAACACCGCTCGAGACTGGGGAAGTGCTTCGAGCCGCTTGAACAACGCGTCCATCTCCGCGAACTGATGCTGGTGGAGGAGGCTGGCGCTCTGCTCGATCAGACGTACGACGTTTGCTCAGACCCGGGCTGTTTCATCACGCCTGAAGGACTCAACAGTGAATTTCGACGTCGACTCGAGCTGCCGTGGCTTTTGCTCAGCGTTTTCGTTTGCGATTAAGAGCTCGAGCTCATAAACGACGGACACGAGAGTCGTACGCTTTGCAGGGGCGTGACAACACATCCGCTGGACGACCTTCCATGCTTCGCCGCTGAGAGCAGCAGGCTCCTGACCAGTTTCACTTTCAGTCTCGGGATACCAGGCGCATTTACGCATCATGACCACCAAATCGTCAACGCCCGCCCATGGAATATCACCGGTCACCGCTTCCACAACGCACAGCCCAAGAGAGTAGATGTCGGAGGCAAATGACGGGTTCTTGCCTTCTAAGCGCTCTGGGGACTGCCAACGCATTGACCCAACAAGCTGGTGCGAGACTGCGTGATCAAGGGCCACCGTCGACTTACTGAGGCGAAAGTGGGCGAGCTTAGCCTTCTCGTCGCTCCCGATCAGGATATTGCTACAGCGCAGGTCCCCGTGCACGATCTTACGCTCGTGCAAGTACTTCAGTCCCAGCGCTGTATACAGAAGGAACGTCCACACCACTTGCTGCTTCCGCTCTGCGCCACACGACTTGAGCAGCTCGACCAGCGACCCATTGCTTGCGAACTCACAGACGAAAAGCTGCAGCCCAGCATCGCACGCATCGTACAGTTGGATAACATTGGGATGTCGGAGTTGCTGCTATAAGCGTGCCTCATCAGCAAAGGTGGAGAACGACGCGTCCGGTAGAAACAGCTTCACTGTGACCTCCGCGTCGAGCCACTTCGCGCGGTATTCGCCTCCGATCGTTCTGGCGTCTTCGAAGTGAAGTAGTTCGATCTCGAAGGGAGGAATAAACCATGCATCCGAAGGTGTCACCGCAGCTGAAGGCGTAGCCCTGTAAAGAAACGCGGGCGGCACATACTGAGTGAGAACGTGCCCACCGTTCGCGGCAAGGCGAAGAGCAGTCTCTCCTTTGAAGTTTAGAACGTCGACGTTCGCGCCGTGACTTGCAAGATGCTCGAGGATATCGACAATGTTGGCTTGTGCAGCCCACATGAGAGGCGTCAAGCCGGCGATGTTGCTCACATCGAGGTTCGACCGGTGCGTAACGAGGATATGGGCCGCTTCGGTGCGTCCCAAAGCGGCGGCTCGGTTAAGAGCTGTTTGACCGAGATTGCTCTCAGCGTTGATATCGACGCCACACGCAGCAAGATACTCCAGCACATCGCTGTGGTTCTCCTCGGCCGCACAAATCAGTGCCGTTCGCCCTGCGTAGTCCACGGCGTTTAAATTCGCACCCCAATCAGCCAGATACCGAACAACCTCAAGGCGATTGTTCTGAGCGGCGCAAACCAGCGCGGCCCCTCGGAAGACGCTACCCAACTCGAGATCAGCGCCGCAATCCGCGAGGTGGCGGACAACCTCGAGATGCCCTCGTGCTGCGGCCTCAAGCAGCGCCGACTCGTTCATGTTGTTCCTGGTGTTCACGTCGGCGCCATGCTCAGTCAGGTTGCGAACGACGTCGAGATGGTTGTTGCTCAGGCGACATAGTGCAATGAACTGGCAATGCTGATCTTCGCCCATGCACTATCACCCACTGTAGCTAACACTCAATGGTGCCTCCACCAATACGCCACCAAAAAAAAAAAAAAATACTATATCGACTCTCAAGATGCCGGTTTTATTTCTGGCACACGCCAACGACGCCATACCGTCCAAGACAGTTGTTGCCAAACTGGCCTGGCCATTCGCAGTGGCGACTATGCGGCGGCGCGAGCCACTGGGCAGCATGCACTCGCGGACGACGGCGGCGTCGTGTGGCGGCGACGCGCAGGTGGACGCGTTCGGGGCGAACACGACGCGGCAGTTCATCGAGTTCCACCCGTCCATGTCGCTCGAGCACCCGGCGTTCGTCATGGACTTCCTCCCGCCGCCGGCGCCGCACGCCTTGTTCGGGTCCGTCACAGCGAATGTGACGCCAGTCGCGAGCAACCTGACCTTGCGAGAGGTCCTCGTTGCACGCAGCCAAGTCTGGGCACAGGCGGAAGAGGTAGGCGTCGGCCCTGCCTTGAACCTGATTGGATTGGATCGGGAGACAATTGATACAACGCTTTCGGTGTCCATGGCAAGACGATTCGACGGCTCGAGCGCCTGAACGGCTACGAAGGCGACGTGCTCGCGCTCCGCAAGCTCCTGGAGCTCCACGAGCTGTGCAATATCCTTCCCAACTCTCGCTCGACTGTTGACAGGCGTTCCTATATGTACTCATGCGCATCGGAATCCTTAACCCAAGCAACTCGGTTCGATTGACCCACGGCAGCGAGAGACGCAGCAGCGAGCGATCCACTTGTCGCTGTTGGAAGAGCGCGCGCTCCAAGGCGCTGTCAGCTCCAATCCCCCTCCGTACGTGGTGGACTCCTCGCCATTCCATCATCTAGCGTGCACTTTCACCTCTGACCAACCTCTTCCAGCAGAGATAGCACTCCTTTCCAGTCTCTAGACCAACTGTACCTCCAACTACCTGAGCATGAAGAGCAGTTGGACTCGCTGCCCCTGTCACCGCCGCCTCCTCCCCCAACCCAACCGCCTGGGCTGGAGATCGTGGACATGGAGGCGCTGGACCTGTTCGCGCTATCGGAACACTCGCTTGAGGCGCTCGGCCTCTCGAGCGGCAGGAGCGGCTGCACATCATCGACCGACCGTTATCCACCACAAAATCTGGTGATCAACACCAAGCAGCACGAGTGATTGAGAGTGATTGGCAATGCACATCACGGGTGGGACCGTCGACAAGGCTCGTGCTTCCCTCTCCTTTCAATCAATCGCTGACGCCACCGCGCCTTGTACCACACCGACGTTCTCATTGCGTTCGAGAGGGAGGCTTGCTCTGTCTGTAAGAAGGAACGTGTACCAGCCAGTCACTGGCGGCCAATCGGCCGCCCTCCCTTCAGGAATTGGCGTCGATCCACTGGACCATCCCACCAGCACGCAAGCACCCAAGATACACATGAAGAGTCTCCATTGACGCATTACGTGACGCTACAGTCCGCGTCAAAATGGTTGGGACACCCGAGTTTTTAGCGTAATTCGGACAATTTTTCGAATTTCGGGCTGCTGTTTAGATATGTTGTGTATTTTTACGTGCTGAGTTGCAAGTTGGGTCAATCATTGCGAATTTCG
>JAASGW010000124.1:0-59355 GCA_023334395.1 Phytopythium sindhum
GCGTTCGGCGCCGGTTCGATCCCGGTCCGCGCGCTGCTGCGCGAGTTTTCGTCCAAGAAGATGCCCGCCTTCTGCCGAGACGCCGATGTCGTCGGTGGCAGCTCCGGTCGTGTCGGGGTCTCCGGCCGTGGCAACTAGACCGTGCAGCTAACATAGGACGCCCTGCCTCGACACTTGTATTTTCCTGCTCTTTTTATTAGGGTTTCTCCTACGGAAAGCTCATACATACCCTCTATTCTCTTAGCTGGCTTTGTTTCCGATTGCGCATTTGCTGTTTGAACAACCAGAGCACCGGAAGGCGGGGCGAGAAAGCGACGGTCCCATCCGTCGACGGCTCCGACGATGCCGGTGCAGCAGATCGTACTTTGCATAACATAGAGCGTCATTCGATCGACTAGAGAGCGACGAACAACGACCGACGCGACGGTCACGAGCCGGCAAAAGCGACCGAGAGCAGCGCGGGCGTCCGGCGAGCCCCCTCAATTCGAGTGCTGGCGAGAATCACCAGCAGATTCTCGGCATCGACTACTGTTGTACCAAGTGTAGCAATAGCAGCCAGGGCCGCGCCCAGACGGGCGAGGACGCCGCCAACAGCATCGGCAGGCTCGGGTTCCGATCCAAACGTTCATACCGTAAGTACGGAGCAAGCTTGGGATCACGTCAATGGTGGGGCAGACGGGGCCTTTGGAGGTCCGGATCGCATCCGGAATGCCATGCTTCTGCGTTTCCTGCCCGCGACGAGTGTATAGTCTCGACTCTCATCTTGTGTATCTACTATAGACACTATACACTTGGATCCCATTGCGGTTCAGTCAAACGGCCAGCACAGTATACACTCCCGTACTGGTCGGTACCTGGCGGCGGGCCCGAGATTCGCGGTGGGCCAAACTCCCTCGGTTTACGTCGCCCCGGCTGGGTGACCAGGACAGGCCGCGGGTTCTTCCGCCCTTTAATCCCGTGTTTGTCCGCCCGTATCCCGAAGGACTCGACGTGAGCTGGGACACGCCCGCGTCGCGGCGATTGGCTGATAATCGGACCTCTCCACCCAATCAGCTGTCGCGGCGGCCGATCCCTACAGTTTCCAAGATGTTTCCTTTTATAACGACACTTACGATACTAGGACCTGCTTTCTATTGCGAGCCCGACATTCGTGCAGGCGGTTGCCATTTGCCGTTTCCCACTGCGAAGCGCACGCCGCAACCGACCGCCAGATTCGCGATCCAGTGCATATACAGACAGCGAGCGAGGCATGGTGCAGTTCGCCAAGAAGCTGGCGGCGGCGCAGCGGCCCGAATGGCAGGGGTGAGCGAGCGAGCGAGCGAGTCGCGCGCGTCTGTGAAGTGTGGGGTGAGGCTGACGGTGTGGTGGGCGGTGGCAGGCACTACCTGGAGTACAAGCAGCTGAAGAAGAAGCTGAAGAAAGTGGTGGAGGCGGCCAAGGAGAAGTCGTACGGCGAGCAGGAGAACTTCAAGCGCGCGCTGGACTCGGAGGTGAGGCTCGCGCGGGTTGGATCGGTCGGAAGATACGCTTGGGTGACGGGGTGCTGGTTGCACAGGTGGAGCGCGTGGTGCTGTTCTTCCTGACCAAGCAGGGCGAGTTCGCGCGCACGCTGAACGAGCTGCGCGTGCAGCAGCATGAGCTGGCGACGGACGACATGGAGGCCATGCACGCGATCGCCGACCGGTGCGGAGCCCACACTGTAGCCCTCTGTCTGTGTCAATGCATGAGCTGACGAAGCGTCATGCGCTGCACAGGTACCGCAAGGTGGGCGACGACCTGGTCAAGCTGCTGCACTTCGTGGAGCTGAACGCCACGGGGATCCGCAAGATCCTCAAGAAGCACGACAAGACGCTCAAGGAGCACAAGATCATGGGGTCGTACCTGTCGTCGCGCACGGACTCGCAGGCGTCGCACCTGCAGCAGCTGTACCACGACGAGGGCATCTCGGCCATCATCGCCAGCATCCGGTCTGCGCTCACGGAGGTACGCAAGCTCGAGGTGCAGCTGAGCGCCGGCAGCGCTAGCGTCGCGTTGGTGCGCACCATCTCGGAGGACGAGCCTGTGCTGGGCAAGATCAACATGGCGAGACGGCGACTGCAGCAGTCGACGCAGTACGTCAAGTCGGTGGCCGCGCGCGCGCTTATCTTCGACGACGAGACGTCCGAAGATGAGGATGATGTCACGTACGAGGCGTTCAAGCGGTTGAAGCAGACGTCGTCCGAGATGTCGCGCTTCCTCAACATGCTCAACACGTTCCTGTACATGACCAACTATTATATCGTCGCCCCCACGAGTGGCAAGTACGCTGCGGCGCTGGGAGCGGAGGCGGCCATGAGCGGTGTCATCGTCGGTATGACCCCTCTCGCGTCGCTGGCGAGCGCGGTGCTCTACAGCTGGTGGGCCAACAAGTCGTACAAATCGCCGCTCATCTTCGCCACGTGGTGTCTCGTCATCGGCAACCTGCTGTACGCAATGGCACTATCGTTCGACAGTATCGCCATGGCAATCGCTGGCCGTCTGCTCAACGGTTTCGGAGGCGCCCGCGCCATCAACCGGCGCTACATCGCCGACAACTACTCGCGCGAAGAGCGAACACAAGCCTCAGCCATGTTCGTCACGGCGAGCGCACTTGGCATGGCTGCGGGTCCTGCGCTGGCCGCCGCCCTTCACTACGTGCCCGACTTCTATATGGCTGGCGTCCTCGTGACGACGGAAACGGCGCCTGGGTGGGTCATGTTCGGCTTTTGGGCGGCGTACCTGGTCGCCACGATCGTTTCGTTCGAGGAGCCGGACCGCGAAGCGCTCGACCTCATCTCTGAACGTCGCAAGTCGTTCATCGCGGAAGTCGGGAACAGCGACATCGAGAAGGGCATGCGTGAGAACACCCCACTGCTCACTCCAGGCAAGACAGCTGCCCCCAAGGGTCCGTCGTTGTCGTCCTTGTGGAAGAACGTGCCGGTGGTGGCCTCGCTCTGGATCTACATCGTGCTCAAGCTCGTGTTAGAGTGCTTGATCACTGCGAGTTCGACCATCGCGCAGTACCATTTCGACTGGACCACGAGTGAGTCGGGCTTCTATCTCGCTGCCCTTGGGCTGCTAATGTTCCCGACGAACGTTGGCGTCGGGTGGCTGAGCTTCCGGTATGAAGACCGCGAGATGATTCTGCTGTCCGAGCTGGCCATGTTCCTCGGCGTTGGCGTCATTGTCAGCTACAAGTACTACACGGTGTACCAGTTCATCGCCGGCGGCATCATCATCTTCATCTCGACCAACGTCCTGGAGGGCGTCAACATGGCGCTGCTGTCCAAGACGATCCCGAAGGCCTTCGCTAAGGGCACGTTCAATTCGGGTCTGCTCGCCACGGAGGCCGGCACCTTCGGCCGAACGCTCGGCGACGTTGCCATCACGGTCGTGGGTCTGCCAGGCATCCAATACGTGCTCAACTGGACGTTCGTGCCGCTCCTGCTCGTGTGTCTCGGGACTATCCTGTACACTGTGCGGGTGTACCCCAAGCTGGCCACCGACGATTAGAAGTCACCAACTCACTCAGGGTCTTCGCACTTCGTCTCGATTGTTTAGCGAAAGGATTCCGCGGTTACTGAAACCTGCTGAACAACACGCCTCTAACTCTGAATAAAGCAAAGCATACGAGCGCACCTAAAAGCAGTCGGCGCCTCCGCCTGCAACAGTAGAGGTCGCTACGAGTTGTGCACGGCTTCAAGGACGACAGCTGACGCACCGCCGCCGCCATTGCAAATCGCTGCGCATCCGATCTTGCCCTTCTCTTGCTGGAGGATCGAAGTCAGTGTCACCAATACGCGAGCGCCGGAACATCCGAGCGGGTGGCCGATAGCGACAGCACCTGGAACAGACATACGAGATCAGTTCCGACGCCAACGCACGATATCCATATCAAACTGCTCGACGGACCTCCATAAACGTTCACCTTGTCTGGGTTCAACCCGAGCACCTTGGTGTTTGCGCATGCCACCACAGAAAAGGCCTCATTGATCTCGAAGAAGTCCACTTCATCGAGATTCACGTGAGCACGTGCGAGGGCAGCAGGGATGGCCAGCGATGGAGAGGTTGTAAAGGATCGAGCGTCTTGCTCAGCATCCGCGAATCCGCGAATTATCGCTTGAATGTTTCCGGACACTCCGAGAGCCTCAGCCTTTTCTCGGCTCATGAGCACCAGCGCGGCGGCGCCATCGTTGATGTTGGACGCGTTGCCCGGAGTAACAGTCGGACCGTACGACTCGCTGGGCGTAAAGCACGGTCGCAGCTTGCTCAGTGACTCAAACGTGACCTCACGCGCGACGGCTTCTTCGTCTTCCGTGACGATATCGGGTGCGCCGCCGCGACGAGCTGGCGGCACCGTCACTGGGACGATTTCGCGTTTGAACTTGCCCGTTTTGGTAGCGTCCTGCGCTCGGCGATAGCTCTCGGCCGCAAACCGGTCCTGCGCCTCACGGGAAATGTCGTACTTGCGTGCGCACTCCTCGGCGAGATCGCCCATCGGAATGTCCTCAAACGCGTCATTTAGCCCGTCCTGTTGGTCAAGTTCACAATCGTTGCGCTGCAGTTAGCATCCTGGACAGCGTTGTGATGGTGCCAGATCGCAGCTGGAGCGTACCGACTGGATGGCGTCAGTGAACACGAGATTTCCGAAGCGCGAGCCAGTCCGAGCGGTCTTGGACAAATGCGGAGCCTGGCTCATGCTCTCCATTCCTATCGAGCGTCCCGATCCCAACCGACAGCCACCACAATCAGCATCATCGGTCTGAGATACACCAATCCACAGGGCGCAAGAGCGTACCGCCGACGACAACAACGTCGCGAAGACCAAGCAGGATCGACTGGGCCGCAAACATGGTCGCTGTTGTGTACGGGTGCCACGGGTTTCGTCCATCAGTCAGTGTAAGCCCACTCGCAGCCTGGGTGCTCCACCTAGACCCCACCTTTCATGCCTGAGGCGCACACCTTGTTGACGGTCGTGCACGGCACGCTCTTGGGCAGCCCGGCGCTCACAACCGCCTGCTTGGCCGGCGACTGGCCCACGCCCGCGGACAGCACGTGGCCGAGGATGACCTCCTCCACCTGCGCGGCGTCGATGCCCGCACGCGCTACGGCCTCCTTGATGGCGACACCCGCCAGGTCCGTCACCTTGACGGCCGCCAGCCGGCCCAGCAGTGAACCCACGGGCGTGCGCGCCACGCCCACCACGCACACGTCGCGCGGCCCGTGGCCCGCGCTCACGCGCGACTTCTTGGCGCTCGGACTCGTGCTCATGTCGGTGAAAGGTGTCGGCCTTTCTCCAACTCGCGGGAAATATGGAAGTGGCGTCTTACTTGCACTTGGCGTTGTAGTTGAACCTCTTTGGCTCTCATCAATTCGCTTGGACGCGGAATTGAATCGCAAGGTTGAATTGATCGGTTTAGAAGTATAAACCCAACCATCACTTTAGAGAGTCCGCGCGGTAGGACTCGCCTGCTGCGACCGGCCGGAGCCGTTTCGAAAACCGACTCGTGTCGCTTCGCGCGATCTTTTCGATCTTTCGCATCAATTGCGCGGCGCAATGCGCGCGAGCGGGGGGGCGGAGAGCGATTCAAAGAAAGAGCAGAAGAGAAGAAATCGAAGAAGGGGAAGACGATGGTGCGACTGCTGCCACTGTACCTGGCCGCGCTGGCGGTCGCCGCGGACCTCGCGAGCGAGTGCATCGGCGCGCCGGGCGAGTGGCTGGTGGTGCCGCTGCTGCTGGACTTCCAGCCGGTGCTGCTGCCGATCGACACCTCGCGGCACTTGCGGGGGCAGCTCGAGTGGTTCTGTCGCGTGCACGGGCTTGACGCGGAGCGCTGCGCCGGTGCGAGCGCCAGCGGTATCGCCGAGGTCGTGGACGTCGACTCGAGGTGCCGCCACCCCCAGGCGACAGACGAGCTCCCGGGGTTCCTAATGCTGAGGAACGCCTTCCCGGTCAGTACAACCAGCAATCATGACAAACCCGTCATAAAGTGGAGACAAGACGGCGCTGGCAACATTGCCAGGGACCTGTGCCGCTTTGCTCGCGACCACGGCGACACAGAGGAGCTGACCGATTCGACGCTGGGAGAGTGCGCGGCGTCCTTGACGGCGACGCTGAGCGCGTCCTTTGACTGGATGCTGTCGCTGGAGCCGTGTGATCAGCGGACGCCACTTCAAGAAATCGATACCAACTCTGTCCAAGCGCCAAGCATTGAGCTAAAATTTCATGACCGCGAGTCGGATGGGCAAGATCGAGCTGATGCAATGCCAGAGTCTGAACAGCGTCATGACCGCAGAGAACGCCACCTAAGTGATCGCAAACACACACATCTAGACGACGATGCAGAAAATGAGGCGTCAGGCTGCGATAAAGACACGTGCAGTATTGAGATCAAGTCGATCGACCTTCTCCAACCGGAAGCTCCGACCACCGTTCACGTCGCTGAAAGCAGCAAGATCGAACACACGCCGAAGCAACGCCTGAGCGGCATCGGGGTGGAACCGCGAGGGCGTGCGCGTGGGCTACAGCCAAAGAGCTTCTTCGAAGAGCTCCGATCTCTTCCGATGAAGACGACTTCACACTACAGTTGGGACGCCGAACCGCCTCAGTGGATCGTGGCGGTGACGCTCCTGATGCTGCTGGCAATCGTGTACCTGGCGTTCGACGTGGCTTTGCTCTGCCTCCACAAGCTCAAACAATCTATCGGAAGCCAGAAGGCTCTACATTGCATCGGATCGATGGGCTGGCCGCTCGTGCATGACGATGAGCGGAGCGTGCTCAAGAGCGATGACGGTTCATCGGATTGTGGCGATAACATCGAGAACCGCAACAGTAGCATGGCGGACGCGGCAATCTCCTCTGAAAGCGAACTCCGCAGTCCAGAAGGAGTTCAACTTGTCGACGAATCGACCAGTATCGCGCCAGATGCAGCGAATCCTTCGCGCACGTCCCTGCCGGCCCTGCAATACGCATCCAGCAGTATCCGCAGGGCGCGATCATGGAGTTCTCCGTGTCTCAACCTCGGTCTTCACTTCCAGAGCAACTTCCAGAGCAACAGCAATCAGCTGACACCGAGGCCATCGCGGAATACCGTGCGCATCTCTCTATATCGAGCTCTTAGCTGTAACGAAGACTCGGATGATAGCGTCAGTTGCCACCCCAGCTTCGCACGAGCAGCCATGGCGGTTATGATGACGCGGCCCTGCTCCGTTCTTCAAGGCAAGCCTGTTGCTGCCGCACCGGTACGGCCAACGCCACTGCTGTCGTCGCTAGTCGAGACTGAAGCCATCACTCACCGACCGCATCACTTGGTGGCGGCGCTGCGCATCCAGCGCATTTGGCGCTCGAGAAGCGGCGTGGCATCCGATGACTCTAGTGCTGACATTGGGGCCGACGGCAACAACCAGCACCGGTTGCCCACTTCGTGTCACATTTTGAGTCAGACAGAGCTGCTGACTGCAATGGAGAGCATCGCGGAGACTGTCGACGGCGATTGTGTAGCGTCCAGCGCAGAGACTACGCGCCTTCGGTCCCATTTCGCGAGATTTCTACCAAGTCGGCCGAAGTACTAGACGAGATCAGGATGGTGACGTCCATAAAAAGAAGCAAGGACAATAAAACGGTCAAGCGAACGTGCAGTTCGTTTCGTTCCTGCTGCTCCTGTTGCTTGTTCCCTCATGCCAAGACTAACTCTTCGTGCGCAGCGTTCGCAGACGCCCTCACTACTCACAAGAGCGACGACAGCAGCAACCAGTTAGTCATCATGAGCCACAACCTGTCGCCCGAGGAGCTCACCGAGTTCCGCGAGATTTTCAACCTCGTCGACCGGGTGAGCCACTCGCCATGAACGGACTCGGGTATTTGACGACAGCCCGATACTTACCTGAATGCATCGCTGCAGGACCGAGGAGGGTCTATCACCAAGGTCGAGCTGGGCGAGCTCATGGACACGCTGGGCATCGACACGTCGCCCGAGGAGATCGACCTCATGATCCACGAGATCGACCAGGACAGCAACGGCGAGATCGACTTCGACGAATTCGTGGCCGTCATGTCGCGCAAGGTGAACGCCACGTACACGTCTGAGCAGGTCAAGAACGCATTTAGGGCGTTCGAGGGCACCGGGTCCACGCCCGGGTTCATCAAGGCCGACCGACTGCTGCTCGCGCTCACCACGTACGGGGCCGACAAGATCTCTCCCGAGCAGGCGCACGAGCTGATCAGCCAGGTGAGAGCGACCGCATTGGTATGCTTGGCGTCGGTAATGGCACTCACGTACTGCTGCGCTGCTTCCAGCTGGAGCCCGACCAGCATGGCAACATCAACTACGTCGAGTATGTCAACATGATGATGTCAGAATAGACCAGCATCAATGACGTACCGATCAGCACCACTCGGTTTGCTAGTTCGCTCTATTGTTCCTCAAAAGACTCTTCCTGCGTCCTGCTGCTCGCGGCTGGGCTTCCGGCCTCGTCCTGTTGGTGATCGATGTATACGACGGTGCAAGTGATGTCGTCGTGGAGGCGGCGGCGGTCGGCGCCCTGGGGCAGCGCCATCACCTCGTGCAGGAGCATTCCGTCGCGATGAGCGATCTTCTCGAGCGCTGCGTGGATGAGGGCGGCACTCGCCGTTGAGAAGAAGAGCTCCTGTGTCGGGTCTGAGCGCGCACGTACACGAATATAAGCATCAGGAGTGCCGAGTATGATGCAGGACCCTCGGGAGCATGCTCGTACCAAACTTGTGGACGATCTGGATGGCCTCGTCCGGTGTAAGCACCTCCCAGAGCCCGTCACTGGCCAACACGAGACATTCCTCGCTCCCGTCCAGCTCTAACGCCGTCACGCTGGGCTCGACGGTAATGTACGGGAGTTTGCTCTAATCAAAGCAACAGGTGTCAGGGCACTTGAGCAACAAATGCTACGTAGGCGCGGTACCTCACCTTGAATGGCGCGGTGCTCAGCTCTTCGTACTTCAGATAGAAGTCGCCAAACGCTCGAGTGACAGCCAGACTGCCAGCTACGCGCTTCACCCCGAGCGTCAACTCGCCACCACCCTGATCGTCTTTACTCAGTCGGATCGGACGCCGGTCACGTGAACGCGCCAGGACGAGCCGAACCTCCGCCGTGTTGCTGGACGAGTGGTCGACAGACACTTGAACGCCGCGAACCACCGCCGATGCGTCAGCTCCGTCGACTTTGCCCACTACGGCGGCGCAGTCGCCAACGTTGGCGACGAACAGCGTCGCTCCGACGAATAGCGCAACTACCGCGCACGAGCCTGCGTTGCAGTAGCCCTTCGACATGCGCACATCCGGGGAGAGCGCGAGCAGCGACTGCTTAAGGTCTTGGTCGCAGTTCATGAACGCTTCGTTCATTTTGGTGATAACCTGCGCAATAAAGTCATCAGGTTTAGATCCGAAGTAACCTTTAGATGTTGGCTTCCTTTCGTACCTCCTCACTTGACGCTTCCAAGGAAACCGAGTCAAGGATGTGTTGGCACAGTGTCGCTTTCACGTGCCTGAGGTGGACCAACAATGTGAGTCCGTGGTAAACCCTTTACCAGCTAACCACCGATCGGACAGTGTCACGTACTCGACTGCAAGCGTTCCTCCGTGACCGTCAAACACGGCGTAGACTCGGATGTCTGACAGTCCAGAACACCACCATAATTGTATAAGCATTCCTGGTTACCGCCCCAGCTCAAGTAGCACAAACCTTTCGTTACCTGCGTTGTCTGCCTTGACAAGATTGAGACTCCGGTCCTCACACGGGGAGTTAGCCTGGGAAGACACATCGCAGCACACAGTCTGTCAGCATACCCTCCAACCACTAGTTGTGTGTCGAATTGCCGGCGCCGCTCGTCGTCGAACCTGGTACTGGGCTGTAAAGTGAGCCAGGCGGGGACTCGGGCGCTTCGGAGTGCCGTTAAGCGACCGACCGATCGCATCCTCACCATTCTTCGCCTTCAATCCATTGCGCGGCTGGTGGCAGATGCATCTCTGTCCGTGAGAAGCAGAGCCGGACGTGTGACGCCGAGATCCGATCGCCAGCTCCCCGCCAAACGGGGGCGTCCAGGCGCACGAATAGGGGATCTGCGCCGCCTTGAGGATCTGCAGCAGGTGCGACCCGGCACCGACAACGATGCTCACGCCGACGACGTCGCCACCCAGCTGCATGACGGCGTCGCGGGCGGCCATGATGGTCTCCACCTCGTCGATCCAGTCCACTACTGCGAGATCCGACAGGCCGACTCGTTAGACGCCCCATCAGCTCGACAATGTGAGGTAATACGCCGCAGCAACACACCCAGAAGCACGCGCGAGCCCCGCGTGACCGTGCGCCGCTTCATCTCGACGCTCAGCCCCAGCTCGGCAATATCGACCGACACGATGCGCTCGCACCGGCGCTCCGGCTGGTCGCGCGCCTGATCTTGCGTCCGCGAGCGCTTCCTCGACCGCTTGGCTAGCGGCTCGGGCGTCCGCAGCACCGTCAGCTCCCCATACGCTGCATCAACAGGCGACAATATCGTCGTTAACGAGCAGCAAGAGCGTCTGTAAGGTGATGTGTGTTCAGGCGTACCACAGCGTTTGGAGCCGGCGATGGCACCCGCGATCGCGCTCGTGAACCGGTGCACCGCCTGGTCATTGCCCTCTCCATCTCCTCCTTCGTCCGGCCGCCCGGAAGCCGCGCCGCCCGCCGCCAGCTCCACGCGCAGTGCCAGCGCCTGGTCCACGCCGCCGAGCCGCTCGAACGGCAGGAAGAGGTCGTCCACGAGTTCTGCCAGCGACGGCGCGTGGCCCAAGACCGCCGACAGGTCCACGGCGCAGCGAGACGCGCGCCCGCGGCCGCTGCAGGGCGCCGCGAGCTCCAGCCGCTGCACGTAGCGCGCCGCCATCGCCGCCTTCGTCCGCGCTTGACTGGTCAGTTGGTGTGTCAGATTGCTACTGGGTATACAAACCGCAAGTGAATGCAGTGTGGTGTGTGCCACATGAGAGACGCATCAGATCTGTGAACGGAGGATGTGACGCGAAGAATCAGACGCGACGACGTCGACATGCGCGGCACTAGCAGGCGACGCCAACGGTGACGACCAGCGGTGGGGACAGCCAACGATGGACGCGCAGCCGACGGCTCCTGCGTGCTCGCCAGGTACGCGTCACGCGCCATCACGTCCTGTAATAGACGCTACAGTGGCGTCCGTGGCGCTCGTTCTTCCTATGTCGGCTGTCGTTTCTGATTCTGTAGCTGTTTGTCACGGTTGACACGCCATCCTATGCTGGTCTGATGACAGATCGCAAGCTCCGCCGCCGGCAGTCCCGAGCCTTCAGGCATCTGCACTTCACCAGCGGCCGGCACTATTGGGAGGTTCTGGTAGAGCGCATGGGCGGTCAGAGCGACGTCGTCGTTGGCGTCGTGCCGGCCTCGCGTCGGTCTGAGAGCGGAGGCTTCATTGGACCGGACGGCGTCGGCTCGGTCGGGTATTGCGCCACTGGAGAGATTGTGAGCGACGGCGAGCGCGTTGGGAGAGCCGAGCCGTTCAAAGAAGGCGGCGTTGTTGGCGTCCTCGTCGACATGAACAGCCTGGGCGTGGGCTTTTACCTGAACGACCGGGCGCAGACGCACATTCCGGCCGATTGGTTAGCTGATGGGGACGATACGGGCGAGAATGCGATCGTCTTGAATGGGGACGACGCAGACGCGGAAGAGCTGAAGACCGGACATGAGGAAGAGAAGAGCAGAGTGAGGTTATCGCTGCGGCATCGAGCAGTGGTCGCGGCTGTGAGTTTGTCGCCAGGCACGGATGAAGTGGTTGTCATCGTGTCCGCGGCGCCGCGAGAATGCACAGGCGGCACGAGTTGATGCAGTGCGAGGGTATTGTTCTCTTGCTATATTTAATCGCACACCCGCTCAGAGCTTGTGATCAACTGACAATTAATACGAGTTATGAGCTACGTGAGACGATCACACGTCGGCTGCTTGGGTAACGTGAGCCTTCATGAAAGGTAGCAGACCGCCTTATGATGACGATCCACCGGTCGCCAGCGACTAGGATCTCCGAATGTACACGCGACGTCGTACGCAGGTGGCCGCAAACTCGAAGATGATGCTCAGGACATGGCGATTCAGCATGCCTGACAAGTAGCCAGCCGCTTCAGCAGGCGACGTCGAAGCTGTCTTCCGTCGTTTTCTGCCTGTATCTTTATGCGAAGTGACCACACGGAAGACGCTGATAAACACGAGCTTGCACGACAATGCCAGGGGATGCGCCACCACGGTGTTGTGGAATCGCTTCAACGAGGCAGCGGCACTCTGCATGCCGCCAAGGTCCTCCACCTCTAAGCACTCCAGGGTGGAGTTAACCTCAAGCATCTCCGCGATCGCTGCCGAGTGCTCGAATGGAGCAGCTTGCCTCGAGTACGTTGCGTGGACGCCAAGCGACAAGTGCCAGATACCGCGAGCGAGAGGAGAACTTGGGTCCGCCAGCTCTCGGGCCAACAAGGGGACGTCGTCGAAGTCGCACTGCACCTTGGAGATGATCAGATCGTAGTCACGATACGCGGAGATGAAAGAGTTCGTGGCAACCGTGAAGTCGCGAACGTCCAGGGTCTCCAAGTCGCGGCACCAATCCAAAAACTCACCGACCTCAAGCGTCGCTCTACCAGGATGTACCGCTTGAATACCGAGATATGTCAGCGGAAACCCAACCAGCATGATCAATCCCAGAAGGTCCTCGCGGAGCTCTGGGTCACCGCGATCAAATTGCAACGTCAGCGAAGTCACCTCTGTACGAGGTGCTTTGCAGCAACTTGGTTCGTCTAGGACGATCTGATCCCGACGGACCTCGCACACTCCGTACGCAGGGACCAGCACGTCCACGTTGGCTTTCTTCTCGTAATTGTTCAGGAGCGTGACATAGTTGATGTCATCCGTGAGCGTCCAACTGGACAAGTCGTCGTACGTCTCGTCCCACTCCATTTGCAAGAGTCCCAGATTCGTTCCTTTACGCAACGTCACCGTGTGAGGCGGCGTGGGAGTGTGCACTTGTTCTCGCTCCGCTCGGGGTTTCTTGTTCTCGCTCCAACCGGAGAAAAGCATCCAGGAAGGGTCTTCCGTGTCGACAACCAGCTCCATGGCGTCGACGTCTTTTCGATGGATCTCCACGTGGCTCAGCGTCACGCTCGTGACGGAGGAGCACGAGTGCCGCGAGAAGAGCGCGAACGCGATCATCTCCCACAGAACCATATGCGCCTTTTCATCTGCGGCGCTCATGTCCAAGGGAATGTCAACGTGCTTCGTCGATGGAGCCACCGCGATCGCAGTGCACAGGCGCGAGAGCTGGGCCTTGGTTCAACGTCCGCCGCTCAGTTTCACCGACTCCAGCTTGCTCCGAAGCGACACATCCGGCTTGCAGAGCAAACTCTCCACCAGAACCCCCACTCCTTCGGGAACGCTGTCATTTGAGTATGAGTAGTTGTCGCCCGGGCTGAGGTTTACCTGTAAATTGAACAGCACGATGCCCTCGTCGGTCGTCGCCATGTCCGTCAGCACTTCCTGAAGCCTACAGGACAGCTCGCGCAACGAGGCGTCGAACTCCACCACCTCGACCACGAAGATGCACTCGGGGTACGCTGTCGGCGACGCGTTCTTGCTGGACAGGGGGGTGGCTGGGAAGTGGTGGGGGCCGAGTTTCGACTTCATACTCCTGACGCTGCCCAACATATACTCGGGGTGGTCGTCCTCGTCCTCGTCCTCGTCGCCGACCTCCAAGTGCATGTCGAAGCACACGACCAGCGGGATCTCAACCGTAGCGGGGACGCCGTCCTTCATCATTGCTGTGACCCGCCGCGCCGCGCCGCCGCCGCAAACGCTTCCTCCTCCTGGTGGTTCCCTGCGCCGACAAAGCCCCCGAGCTGATTCGACGGCGACCAGGACGAGGTCATCACCGGGTCGACCGCCGGGAAGAATATGAACCGCGGCAGGAATCCCTCGCTCTCGAACGCGTCCTCCTTGTTGGCGACGTTCAGCGCGCAGTACTGCACCAGCATGTGCCTCCACGCTTCCTGGTCGACGCGCGCCGCCATGGAGAGCAGCGCGAGCGCGTAGCGAATACCGCGGAGGGTGGCGAGATTGGTGGTGAAGAAGTCGTCGCCATCGTTCCCCGGGAGCCACACGCTCAACCCATAGTAGCGACGCGGAAACTCGAGGGGTAGCGAGTACTCGACGTGCAGCCAGCCGCGCACGGGCGCGCACCAGTCGCGCAGGAACGACCAGCGCGCGTCCATTGAGCTCCCCATGTACCCACCCACTATTTCGAACCATAATTGACTTTCACTGTCAATAGATGCAATAACTGTATACAAAACATCCGACCTCACTTCAACCAGCTCCGTTATTGACTCCGTTCTCCCTCCAGCCATCACATCTTCAATCAAATCAATAACGTTGAGCTGAGACTTCACTTTGACGAGCTAGGGACTGATCGACCTGATGGGCTCGCTGGACGCGCGCTGGTCGTTCCTGCGCGACTGGTGCGCGCCCGTGAGCGGCAAGCTCTCGTTCCCGTTGGCGCTGCAGGCGCGGCTGTCCGTGCGCCGCTTCGGCGGGCTGGGCGTGGAGCTGCCGGCGGACCGCAGCGCCGGGACGCTGGCCGCATTGCAAGGCGTCCACTACGCGCTCGCGCTGCTCTCGCTGACTGCGCGCGTCGACGCCCTCGCGCGGCGGCACGCACTGGTCGATTACTGCGGTTTGAAGGTCGAGAACAACGAGGACGTGTTCGAGAGCGAGCTGTTCCGCCCACGCTTCGTGGTCTGCCCGGACGAGCCGCTGGTCGTGAAGGAGAGCGTGTGGCCAGCGGGTTTGCTGCGGGACTGGGCCTCGTCGACCAATCGACAGGAAGAGGAGGCGTTCGTGGTGACCGTGCAGCAGATCATGGCAATGGCCGAGGTAGGCAGACGTGTTTCCTATGTCGAGATTCCTTTGACGGTGGTTATCGGCCTGTCCTTCCTGACGATGAACGACGACTACGTCGACACGTACGCGCGGCTCATGTGGGAGGACATAGCGGCCGTGAGGTCCAGCCACGGCTTCCCTGCCGCGTCCACAGTCATCGCGTGCTGGAGTACGTGGACGTGAAGATGCACAGAGGAACGGGGCACAAGAGGAGCTCGAACAGTTTGCACAAGCTGCATCACAGCATCACAATCCACAGCCCGTTGTCGCTGGCTTGCTGGCTCGCGTTCATCAGCGTCATTAACGGCCCGACACCTTTTGTGGAAGACAGCGGTCGTAAGCGAGCGAAACGAGAGGCACCGCCGAGTCGTCGCGAACGGCCTCGCTTGTCCGAAGCCCTAGACCGCCCGGTCGTTTCCATCATCTTCGACTTCGCGGCGCTGCTAGTTCGTCGCGGGGTGTACGTCCGGTACTTCGGACAGGCGACTTATCACAACATCTCGGCAGCTACACGCAGATCCTGAACCCTGTACGATACACACAACCAGTTCGTTCACACACATGCCCAGCATGTGACACCGTTGGATTCCAAGCCAAGCCACTCAGCATTGAGCGTGTTTCATTCCTGATCACTGCGAGCCACAGGATAGACGGCCGACCAATGAGGGAGAAGCCTACAGCACTAACGACACGTCAGAGTACGGTCGGCTGGCTTACCGGAGGAAGATCTTCTCGTGCACGTGCTCGCGCACGGGCAGCAGGTGCTGGAAGCTGTCGATGTTGGTGTAGTGCGCCATGCTGCGCGGGTTTCCCTGGGCGAATAGCATCTCGAATTGCTCCGCCTTGCGCGAGTACTCGCGGATGAAGTGGTCCGAGCCGAACAAGTGGTGGATGCGGGTCTCGTGCAGACGGACGACGACTTGGTCCAGGCGCATCCAGTAGCGCGCGAGTACAAAGAACCCCGATGGCATCACGCGCTGCATGGACACCGTCACAACTCACGTCAGCCGTGTATCCGTTCAACACGCCTCCAGCACTCAGGACAACACACCACTTTGACGTTCATGGCCGACACGCCGTGGTCGTGCAGCTCGTCCTCGTACAGCCCGACCTCCTCAAACCAGAGGATCGGCTCGCGCTCCTTGAGCTTCTCGTAGTCGATGCGGGCCTCCGTCGCCTCCACGTCAACATCCTCCGAGCGCTCGAACTGGGGAGAAGCAGGCGAGAACCCAGCTGCCGCCGGCTGCCGGCGTAGGCGCTGCAACGAGCCCTTGTAGTCCGTTGTGTACGTCCAGTCGTACGTGATGTTGAGCTCCTTTACGTCCTCTCTGTCGTCACCAGCAGAGACTGAAATTAGCGACCTACTCGTCTCAATGCTGTGCTACTGGACGCCGACTCACTTGTTGGTGTTGTGCTTGGCGACCGAGACCTTGAGCTGCTGGTTCTCGACGATGTCGCTGGCCTGGTCGCTCACAGGCGGCGGGAAGTGTGCGCCCTTGAGCGCCTCGACCGCCAGAAAGTTGTAACACACGCCCGTGGGCTCGTGGAAGAGCACCAGCTGGTTGTTGCCGAAGACCATCTCGGGCGGCGTCAGGTTGGCCTCCTCCCCGATTCTGCCACCACTCTGTCAGTCTGTATGCATGCACGACTCATCCACTCTCCTATAGGGACAACGCACGCACCGGTCCAGCGACTCGATGGGCGTGATGTGCGTCTTGTTAGAGCCGATGATCCAGTCCTTGATGCGAATGCCCTTGAACTCGACCGGGTCCGCGTGCGCGCCCGTCATGTTCTCGCGCCGCGAGTCGCCCAGGTACTCGAAGGGGCCGCTCGGACCCTTGATGCCCGACGCGCTAGTCCGCAGCAGCGCGCCCAGCAGCTCGCCCGCGCCCTCCTGCACCGTGTAGAAGCCCGCGACCGCCATCGTCTCGCCACTTGCGTCGCTCAGATCGTTCCCCTAATGAGCTCTTCCGTGATTGAGATGGCACGCGCCTTTTAGAAACGGTAGAAACGATGAGGAGATACAATAGGTACAGTGAGCACTCTCTGATGTTATAATGCGACTAGGAGGATAATACGATTTTGTCTGGTGATACGAGAGCTGATGGGCTTGTGTCCTCACGCGCTGGGCGGCACAGGAGTGGCGTCGAGCTGCGCCTGGATGGCGTTGAGCTGCAGGAAGAAGGCGCGCAGTTCCTCGTGGTTCACCTCCACCTCTAGCGTGTCCGTCTACTCATCACCAATCACGCAGACGGCAGCACAACTCTCGTCAGCACCCATGCCACTCCTTGCCACACTTGCCAGTCATTCACGCGACGCTCCGTACCGGTGCCTTGGCGCCCTGCTCAGCGAGCTGCAGTTGGAAGACGGCGGTCGGGACGGCTTGGCCGCGCACCTGGCTCTGGCCCATTTCCAGGTCCAGCTGCCACCCGGTGGACTGCAGGATCTGCGGCGGCAGCTCGCCCGCGCCGGGGTCGGACGCGGCCGCTGGACGGCCCTTCTTGTGCCAGACCTTGTCAACCGCGCGCGCCACGTCATCTACGACGCCAGCGAAGCGCAGGAGGTTCCTGTCGATCTGGCCGAACGTCGCGGCGTCGCGGTAGACGCGCTGGATCGCGCGCACCATGGCGTCCACCTGCGCGTCCGAGAACGCCAGCATCTCGCCCACCTGCTGCTTCTCCGCGCCCGAGAAGACCTGGTCGGGCTGATCTCACCCCGCACATCCATCAAGAAGTGTTAGGAAGCATGGCTGACGCTGTTTTGCCTGATTGGATGCGACGTACCGAGGCCGCGAGCCGCCCCAGCACGTGCGCGAGCACCTGCGCCAGTTTCTCGCGCGCCACGTCGTTCAGAACGCGCAGCGACGCCTCGCTGCACGACAGCCGAGACACCACAGCACAGTTAGCACCCCGCTACTGGTCGGTCCACGCCATTGGATGCGCCAAGAGAGCGCCGAGCGCACCTTGTGTCCATGTCCATCGTCATGTCCACTGTCATGTCCACTGTCATGTCCGACGTCAAAATGATCGCAGTCGTTCAGTATCAGACCGACGAATCCGTTCTCAGATATCTGATACCGCTCCGTTTTATCCGCGACAGGTCGCAACGAATTAGCCGTAAAACATCACTCTGCCGCAATCCGACCCGTTACGTTACTATAATCGGTCATTCGATCAGTTACTGCAGACGGCAAACATCAGTCAAGCGAACATGGAGGACCACTTCGAGCGCGTGCTAGCGGCGGCAGGCGCGGCCCCCGCGAAGCGCGCGGCGGCTTCTGAAGCTCATGAAGGCGCGTCCGAGCCCAAGCGCGCGCGCTCCGAGCCGGAGCTGTCGCAGCGCGAGATCGCGGCGCTGGTGGCCGCCGGCGAGCACGCAGACGTGGCGGACGTGGACGCTCGCGCGCTCAAGTCCATGGCGCGCGCACTACAGAAAGCGGTGCGACAGAACGCGCTGCAGCGCGAAAAGCACGCGGACGAGCCGGCCAAGTTCGTGGACTCGGAGGTGACGCTGGACGCGGAGCTGGCGCGCTGGAAGCCCGTGGCCGCCAGCCCCGCGCTGCTGTACGCGCCGCTGGTGGAGTTGGGCGTCGTGCCCGTGCTGCTCGGACTGCTGGCGCACGAGAACCTGGACATCCGGCTGGGCGTCGTGTCGCTGCTGGCCGAGCTGACGGACGTGGACGAGGGCGAGGCGGCGCTGCAGGCCGCGCGGCTGCTGGCGGCGCACCTGGTCGAGCAGAAGCTGCTGCCGCTGCTGGTCGCCAACCTGTACCAGTTCTCGGCGGCTGCGAGCGCCGGCGGCAGGGACGGTGAGAAGGAGGAGGAGGAGGAGGAGGCGACGGGCATCTACAACTCGCTGCAGGTCCTCGAGAACCTGGCGGACGTGGCGCCCGACACATGCGCGCAGGTGGCCACGGACACGCCCATGCTCCAGTTCCTCATGCTGCAGGTGGCGCCAAAGCGCGCGTTCAGCCAGAACAAGCTGTACGCGAGCGAGATCCTTTCCATTCTGCTACAGTCGGGCTCGCCCGCGCGCGAGGCGTTCATGCAGAAGCAGCTGCGGCATGTTCCGCCGGAACAGAAGCCCGCGAAGCGCTCGAAGGAGGACGTGGACCTCATGGACGAGCTGCTGCAGGCTATGGCGCCGTACCGCAAAAAGGACCCGGCGACTGACGAGGAGGAAGAACTGGTCGAGAACCTCGTGAACTCGCTGTGCAGCCTGCTGCTGGTGCCCGCGGCGCAGAACCACTTCCGCCGCCTCGAGGGCATCGAGCTGATGCTGCGGTACATGAAGGACCGCCGGCTGTACATGTTCCCGGCGGCGCTGCGCGTGATGGACCACGCGACGATGGACAACGCGCGCAACTGCGAGCGGCTGGTGCAGGTCGGCGGCCTCAAGAGCGTCTTCTCCGTGTTTATGGGCAAGAAGTCGGCCAAGGCGCCGGCCAACAGGAAGACCAAGCGCGACAAGGCCAAGGAGCAGGAGAACGTGACCAGCATCGTCGCGTCTTTGTGCGCCTTCGTGGCCACAGACGCGGAGCAGGACGCGTACGACCGCCTGCACGCCAAGTTCGTCGAGGGCGACATGGAGAAGATGGACCGCCTCGTCGACTTGTTCGGCAAGTACCTCGCTCGCGTCGACACGAGCGCCCGAGATGACGACGACGATGATGAAGAAGATGATGAAGACGCGTACCTTAGGAGGCTGGACGCGGGTCTGTTCGTACTCCAGCGCGTCGCGTTCGTGATCGCGCACCTGTGCCGCTTCTCCAAGAAGCTGCAGGCGTACGTCGGGGTCAAGTTCTACGAGCGCAACATCGACATGGAGAGGCTGAGCGAGGTGCTGAAGGAGCAGCTTGACCTGCTCATCGCCGACACCCGCGTCGATGACGCGTCGGTATCGAGCGATAAGGAGCGGAGTGACGAGAAAGAGGTGCAGAAGCAGCAACTGCGCGCACTGCTGGACCATCTCGCGGCCACCGAACGCGTCGGAATCGAGGGGGACGAGCCCAAACAGGAAGAGAGCCAAGAAATAAACCAGGCGGTCGCTGATGGAGTGGATGCCACGCCCGTAAAGAGTGAAGATCCAGCTGCTAACGGAGGTCACTAGACCGACACGAATACACAGCCGCTCCTGCTCCTAATCATCTACCCCATGCGAGTGAAAGACGGCGGCACGGTGCCTGTACTTTGCTTCGTTGATCTCATGTTTGCGCCTTGGCTTATGGTTCTAACCTGACCGACTGACTTAAATTTACTGCGAGTCTGCTCACGACACGAAGCGAGCGTTCAGGTGTCGCTCGCCGCCGCGACGTGGAGCATCATGCGCTTCTCCTCGTCATTGTACAGCGCGGACAGCGGCGTCGGAACGTCCTCAACTCCCGGAGCGGCAGCGACCACTGCTATCGATGGACCGCTTGGAGAGGCGGAGACTGGCACCGGCACGTCAAGGCTGTGGTTGATCTTCGACGCCGCCGCGCGTGGAGAGCTGGCGGTTGTCGCACTATCTGCGTCTGTCGCCATAGGTGAAGGGACTAACAGCTTTGGTCCTTCGCCGGGGCGCTCTCGTGTCAGTGTCGCCTCCACCTCGGCGGACTCGGGTCCTCGCGAAGAGTTGTCGACTCCGGAGTTGGAGACGCCGCTGCCGCCCCCAGCGACCTGATACTGCTCCTCCCAGACCGTTTGCGTGGGCAGCAGCACGTTGGCCCGAAAGTTCTGCCACCTGTCGAGTAGCGATGGGCAGGCGTCGAACACATTCGCTGAGTACGCGAGCGCGTTGGTGACGGCCTGATCGAAGGAGATAGCGACGTCCAGGAACGCCGGCGGCGGGTTGCGGCGCGCGGACTCGGCTTGGTTCCGCACCTTGTAGCTGTCGTACACGTCCAGCACGAATTGGAACGCACCGTTGAGCAGCAAGTGCACTCTTAGCGGGTCGGTGGCGGCTCGGTACGCGGGCAGTTCCTTGCCGAACATGAAGGGCGAGTCCTCGAGCGCGACGATGAAGAGCCGGGAGATGGCGCAATGCAGGATGTTGGCCTCCGGGAAGCACACCATGAGCTCCAGCAGCGTCTCCATCATGCGCGCCTGCACCACACAGCGGTCGGCCACGCTGCACGCCACGTTCAGCACCGGCAGCATGAGGTACACGAGCTGTATGTGCGTCGTCTTGAAGTGGATGTTCGGCGGTAGAACCAGGAACTGGAGCACCTGGGGCAACCGATCCAGGAAGAGCTTCCACAGCGGCGGCAGGCCCTCGTGCGGGCTCTCATGCGCGTTCGTATCGACTGTAGAGGCTGTGGAAGTACTCGTTGGCGCAATTGCTACTGCTGCCGAGCCACTGGCAGCGTCACTGCTGGTCTCAGGGGCGTCGTCGCCATCTCCAGGCTTGGCGACGCACCCACACTGAGTCTGCTGCAGCAGCGAGTTAAGCACCTTGATGCTGTACGACTCGTTGGCGAAGTCGGAGGGCAGCGCCCTCAGGTCGAACAGCACCGAGTCGAGCAGCGCGTGTCCGAGCAGCTCATTGGTCGCAAGCTCGTGCACGATTGCGAACCCGAGGCTGCCGGCGCGGCCCTCGTGGATCAGGTCTGTCAGCAGGTCGCAGGTGAATACCATACGGCTGAAGCGCTCGTGCGGTTGGTCCTGAGCGACTCGATCTCGCGCGGTGGCGCTCACTATCGCACTAGCCGCATGATCTGTCGTCAGCAGCCCGCGAGGCGAGAGCTGGTAGAGCAGCACGCCGAGCAGTGGGCCGACGTCGAGTTTATCATCCGCGATCTCGTTGCAGATGCGCAGCAGCACGTCCCGGATGGGCTCGTACACCACTAAGATGAGCAGCGTCTCAACAAACGCGACCTGCTTGCGCGGCTCGAAGAAGGCGAGCAGGAAGTCGGGCGAGTACTGGTCCATGAAGGTGTTGAGGAAGCGCGTGAACGCCTCGAGGTTCATGTTGTCGCGCGCGTTGGACTGCAGCAGCAGCGCGCAGATGGCGCGACGCGGCTCGTCCTTGAGCGCGATCATGGCGGCGATGAGCTGAATGGAGAAGGTCGACGAGCAGAAGATCCAGTGCGCGCGGTACACGACGGCGTACTCGTCGTAGGTCGGCATCTGGCCGGGCGGGACGGGAGGCTTGGGCTCGGAGGTCGTCGGCTGCTCCACTAGGCACGTGACGAGCGCCACCACTAGAGCAAACCGCAGCAGTACACAATGAGAGCAGTGACGGCAGACTAATTCGATGCCTAGAGAGCACGTACGGTTGTCGGGGCGCATGAGGAAATGCAGCACGGGGATGTAGTCCTCCGACATAGGCACGACGTTGCCCAGCACGTCGACCAGGTCGCTCGCCTCGAGGACCTCGCGCACAGAGCGCAGCGCCAACAGCGCCGCCACCCGCTCGTTCATGGGCGCAAACTGGTCAATAGTTAGCGGTAACGCTGGTGGTGGTGGTGCCGGCCGCGCTAGTCGAGTGCGTTCCCATTCACGGCGGCGAGAGGGATGGCGCCGCCTCTCAGCTCCCAGTGGCTGACTGGTCCTGTCCAGTGACGAAGACACCAGCTTAGACAACAAAATCGACCGACCAACTGCTTCCCACAGGCTAATTGCGGTGGCCAGCACCCCGAACGCGGTCCCTGCCGGGTGCAGACCGAATCATAGGCTCATCGGGGTCGCTCCGCTTGCACTCATCGCCGTCATGAGCTAAAAATAGACCCAGCACCCGACGCTATCGAGATCTAGAGCCGCTATTTATGGTCTGAAGTGTCACGGAGGGGCCCGAAATCAAGCGATGCGCGCTCGGAGGTGCAGTTGATCAGTCGTTCGTTTCCTGGTGTCAACGCCAGAGATCGTTGTTGAAGAGCTCCTAACAGACATGGCTACACCATTTATGCTGTATAGTACCGTGCAAGAATACAACATACCGATCTGAGTTCACTGCTCGTTGCTGATTGGGTATATCTGAAGTAATAAATGATATGATTGGACAATAATCGCTAACAGCGCTCCTCCCTCCCTCCCACATCGCTGGTCTCTCCAGAAGAACTCCCCGATACTAAATGACGTCCCCGACGCCTTCGAAGCGGCCGCGTGCGGGCCCCAGCCAGGGCGACGAGGCCGGCGACCAAGCAGAGGCGCGGCGCGTCTGTACGCACTTCACGCGGGCGCACGCGGCGCAGTGGCAGCAGCGTAGGGCGACCTCGAGCGGGGACAGCGCGTCGCTGCTGGTGCGGTACCTGGCCTCCGACGCCACTGTGAGTTGCCTGTGCGTACGTGTTGTACTCTTAATGGACGGCAACTGATCAGTCTGACGCTTGATGCAGGCGGCGGATGTCGCCGGCGAGTGGTACCAGTGCCTCTCGTGCTCCTTTAGGGGCGTCCGCGACCCCCGAGGCGCTAGCGGCGCGTCGCCCGAGGACTCGTGGATGGGGCACGCCATCATGGAGAACCACTTCATTGGTGAGTCGTTCGCGTCGTTCTCACCTTGTTGTATAGCTCTCATCTTGACTCCGATGCACCCGACAGCGCTGCTGCAGCGCAAGGACCAGGTATACTGCAGCCGCTGCTGCGACTTTATCTACCCGGTGGCCTCTGCGTCCGCGCACGCGATCGTGTTGCGCACCAAGAAGAAGCGCCCGCGCGTGGCTCCGAATGCGCTGCTGGCGCTCTCAGCCCCTCGGTTGATGCTCCGTGGGCTCGTCAACATGGGCAACACATGCTTCATGAACGCGGTGCTGCAGGCGTTCGCGCACAACCGCATGCTGCAGGACTACTTCTTCGTCGCGCGCACGCACGACACAGTCATCTGCCAGCAGCGGAGGCGCCTGCGCGCCGCAGAATCCTCGCGCGCGCCGTCGGTGTGTCTTGGATGTGAACTGGCGGCGTTCATGGGCACGCTGATTCCTCCGTTGGACGGCGTGGCGTACACTTCCCGTACCCAGGGCTGGCTGAACCATCCAGGCTCTGCCGTGCCCGTAGTGCCGCACGGGATTCTGGAGGCGTTCTGGGCCGTGTTCCCTTCGTTCATTGGCACGGAGCAGCACGACGCGCACGAGTTCCTCATCGCCCTGCTAGGCGGGCTCCATTCCCACACGCACCCCCGTGTGTTCATCCAGGACGGGCTCTCTCCGCGATTCACGCCGCGAGGCCGGAGCTTGTGCGACTGCGCCGTGCACCAGCACTTCTCAGGAGTCTTGCGGTCCGAGCTGGAGTGCGCCGACTGCGGCACGACATCGCACAAGTTCGACCCGTTCCTGGACATTTCGCTGTCCTTGGATGGAGTGGTGGGAAGCAATGAGTCGCCGTCGTCGTCCGGTATCATCTCGCTCGATCGACTGCTGCAGAAGTTCACCGCAGACGAAGAGCTGAAGGACGTAAACCAGGTGTACTGCCCGCGGTGCTCCAAGTACCGCTCGGCGGTCAAGCGCCTGAGCATCCGGACGCTCCCGAACGTGCTCGCGTTCCACATCCGGCGCCTCGACTTCTTCCGACAACGCAAGATAGGTGCGTTCGTCCAGTTCCCGCTCGTGGGGCTGGATATGCGCAAGTACTTGGCGGGACTAGTCGAGGTGAACGAAGCAACGAATGGAAGCGGCGTCCCGTCGTTGGCGCTGGACGTGCATGAGGCGGGCAACAGCGCGGATCCGTACGACCTCGTCGCTGTGATCAACCACCACGGCGACTCGGTGGATGGCGGACATTACTCCACCTTCGTGGTGGACGGACACGGCTCGCGGCTCGCTCGGTCGGACGCACCCAAGGACTGGTTCTTGCTCGACGACGTCCACGTGTCGTCCGTCTCAGAGGACCAAGTGCGCGAGTCCCAAGCGTAAGTCCGTCGAGTCGTCAATCACTCTGTGCCACCCACCATATGCTCACTAACATCCTCTTCCTCGTCTTGGATGTGCAGGTACATTCTGTTCTACGTGCGCCGCCGACAGAACGCGCTCAGCGGCCTGTGAACTGAGAGGAGGAAGGCGTTTTCGCTTGCCAAGCACTTGTACCAATTCACTAAAAGATCTGCTGTTATTAGCTTTAAGGTCACGTTTGATACGCATCGTACATACGGATATAATCCATAAATAAATCGAAATTCTCCTGTGTTTGATAAGAAACGGATCCGGTACGTATCTAAAGTTCCCAAAAGATCTCTTCCATGGTGTCTTCACTTGACTACACCCCCTTGCCACCGCAAATCTCGAGCAACGACGCACATGGGTGGCCCATTCGCGCGCTTCATCGTCGCGGTCGCCGCATTAGTTGCGACTCAAAGCGCGTCCAAAGCGTCCGCGTCCGGTGTCCTTGAAGCCATTGTTCCTCCGCTCGCGGGCGCGACAGTAAGCGCGTTGTGGGACGGCGATGAGGCGGACCCGATCAACAAGTTCACGCTGGGCTACCCGCGCGACGGCGAGGTGCTGTCACCTTCGTTTGAGGTCGTCTGCTCGGTCCGAGTTGACAGCGAAGAGGCGTACAATAGCAAGTACGGCGGCGCGATGCTGTGTGTGGAACTCAACGGTGCAGTAGCGCAGTGTGTACCGCTGATGCAGTCACGCTTGCGCATCGAGAGCCTCGACCTCGGGACCTACACCGCCAGAGCCTTCATCGTGATCAACGAAACACGACACAAGCAAACCCAGGTGGTCTCGTTCTCCGTTGCTGATCGCGAAGACGTGGCGACGCATGCCGACCAAGTAGCGGAGCGTCTGCGGCTCAAGCACAGCCTCCCAGCTGATCAGAACGTGCTCTCCTGGGCGCAATCGATCACAGTCAACGACGCTATAGTTTCGACTCCATCGATAGATGTGGAAAACTCAGCGCCTGCGCTCCTTATCGGCGTCAAGACCGCTCTTCGGACCAACTTTCACCTCCGCCAGGCAATCCGCGAGACATGGGCGAGCAACCAATCGCTGCCGAGCGACGTCCGCGTAGTCTTCATCGGCTGCAGACCGGCTCTCGAGGTCTTCGACGATCTGAATGAGCGAGCGCAATTTCATCAAGCGGTCGCCACCGAGAAGAGAATCTTCGGCGACCTGCTGACAGACGAGTTGGATTGCGACGACTCGTACGCCGACCTGCCCAAGAAAGTGTCCGAGTTCATGCGCTGGGGCGTCGAGCACCTCGACTCGTCCCTCTCGTACGTGATGATCGCGGACGACGACATCTATCTCCGCACTAAAATGCTCAAGCGAGAGCTAGAAATGCTTCCAGATCGTCGACGGTTGTATGCAGGCCAGGTGTGGGATAAGATGTTCAACCGACCGACACACCCAGTTCGAAACGCGGCGAGCCGCTACTACCTGCCAGAAGAGATCTACCCGATGCAGACACTGCCTCCATTCGCGTTCGGCCCACACTTCGTACTTTCGGTCGATTGCGCCAGGTTCATCGCCAAGAACAGTCGCCGACTGCGCGGACTCGCCGGCATGGACGACATCAGCGTCGCGCTGTGGATGCTTGCGATCCAAGTGCACCCTCAACACATGCAGAAGCTCTGGAATGTGCGCGCAACAGCCTGCAAGGACGACCTGATCTCGTTCGCGGACTTGTCGTCGCTGGCGGTCCGCGTGATTCATAGCAATGTCAACGCCGGGCGAGCGTTCTGCACCGACTTCGACTCGACCGTGTGGAAGAAGGCGGAGGTGCAGGACCCACCCAACGATGCAGTCGAGCAGCTTGTGCTAACGTCGACACTACGCGATATTCGCCTCTCCAGGGTGATTGAAGTGATCACGGCAGTGAACGGCATCGACTTCTCGTACGTCCCATCCATCGAGACGCCGTCGCACTACTCGGATCGGGTCTGTGAGCACCTGAAGCAAGTGTTTCCCACCTTGAACCTCACGTGCAAGCAAGTACGAGACCAACTGATGAAACACCACAGGCCATTCTATGCGCAAATGACCGCGTCGGGCGAGATAGACTCGTCACGGACCGAGTTGTGGAGGCACAATCTCTTCGTGGCGGACCCCGACAGCCCACCCGTACATATCGGGTACACAAGTGGGGCTTCCTTCAGCCACACCCTCTTCGAGTGCTTGTTCGCGGCGGTCTACCAGTCAAATCCTGTGCTAGTGGCCCGCATCCAGATGCTAGCGAATCTGTACGATGTGCAGCCGGACGTCCCAATTTTTTCGATACTAGACGCCGACTGCCCGACTCGACAGGAGTGCTCCGTGCCGTCTTTGATCCATGCGAGATCGGACTTCAATCCAAGCAACAAAGTGGTCATGTTCTCGGGCGAGTCGTGGGGAACCAGTCGCTTAGGCGACGAAGTCGTCCTGCTGTCCACCGTATCCGACGCCCCTCAAGCCAGTCAGCACGTGCACATCCCGATGGCGAGCGCCTCGTTCGCTGAGCGGCTGAATCACTCTCCGTTTGATCTGCTCGCTCCATGGACCGCCCGTAACGGTGTTGAAGCCGCACCAGCAGCGTCTCCGCGTCGATTCTGCGCGTTCCTGTACTCGCAGTGCGACTGGCCGCACCGCCAGTATTTCTACGACGTCCTCAACTCCATAGAGCCCGTCGACGCGATCGGCAAGTGCGCTGGCGCTCTCAAAGCGCAAGAAAAGCACCACAAGCTCGCATCGCGGCGGTCTAGCTGGTACCTGGACGACGCCGTGAACCAGTACGAGCAGTTCAAGTTCGTGATCGCGTTCGAGAACTCCATCGCACCCGGTTACGTGACGGAGAAGATCGTGAACGCGTTTTTGGCCGGCGCCATCCCCATCTACTGGGGCAACTCGACCTCGCTGGCGAATCTGTTCAATCCGCGCAGCTACATCGACTGTGGGATCTTCTCAACATTGCGGGAGTGCGCCAACCGCGTGCTTGAGGTGCACCGATCGGTGGAGTTGTACGAAAGCATGCGGGGCGAGCCACCGATCAGCGACTTGAGCGCCTTTAACGAGGCATTTTCGTGGCACCCGGCGGTCCAGAGCAATGCCACGGCTGTGGCTGTGGCTCGGCATCTCTTTGGCTAGCAGGTGGATCGAACAAAACACAATGCGCTTGGTTACTAACGTTATGTGACGACGTCTATTCATCTCAGCCACGCTGACAGGTCCGAGCCGTGACAAAACGGTCGTCCGGACCGGAGGTTGCGGTGGATCGCGCGCAACGCCGTCGTCGACACATCCGCAAGTGATATAATACTCTTATCGTCGTTCAAGCAGGGCGAGTCGCGGAGGTTCTTGAACTGCGGCACGTGTTGAGGATGGACGCCGCTCGCCAACAGCCACATTGCAATCGTGACGTCGTCCAGTCCGCGGAATTCCCCGAAAAGGCGCTGGTTGACGAGGATGAAGCCAAGACACTCCCAGGAGAGCAAGTAGTGGGGGCCGAACGCGAAGGGAGGCCAGTGTTTCATCGGATAGGCCTCCTCCGACACGTAGTACTTGCTGTTGCGATCACGCACAGGCTCGACGGGGAGGTTGAACTGCTCTTCCCATACTTGACCAGCGTAGACGCACTCTTGGCTGCTTGACAAGTGTCCGCTCACTAGACGCATCAGCCGGTGGACGTCAATGTAGACGTCGTCATCAGTGACCATCGCAGTAGGGGCTGATGCTGTGTAGCGAGTCGTCACGTAGCGGAAGAAGGCCGCCACCTTGCCGACGAGGTCCTCGTAGCTGTCTTCACAGTCACCAAGCTCGTCAATCAGCAAATCGTTGTGCGCGCTCCGTTCAAGTTCAATGCCGTACGCCATAGTTTGCCTCGCGAGCTCCATGCCCCCGCTAGCTTCAAACGGCACTCGGCATCCGAGGAAGACGACACGAACGCCTGACGGTAGACTGGTAGCGCTCGCCCACGTCTCTCGGATCGCTTGGCGAAGCGGGAGCCCCCATCTCATGCTCGTCTTGACGCCAATGACGAGCGATGGCGTGTCGTTCTGTAGACCGTCAGCAGGTAGCTGTGTCTCTGTGGAAGACGACCACCACGCGTCCGGGACGACTGAGAAGCTTACGCTTTCGGATTCAATGCGAGCGCTTCTGTCCGCAGTTGCATCGTTGCGGCAGCTCACGAAGCAGCGCGCGCTGTGGTTGCCAATCGGAAGCGTATGGACCGGCGTGAGCTGCTCTTGCATCGCACCTGCGCGTCGAAGCCCATGGATCATTGGTCGCATACAAAACAAGGGCGGGGACCACCCATCCACCTCCACACACACGCGACATGCTGACGACTTTTGGTAGTAGAACGCGTCTTCCTCGGCGAGCAGCTGGAACTGCCGGCGGACTAGACAACGGAACAGGGTGGTCGCTGGCGTGGGCTTGCCTCGTTCTGGGTATAGCATTTGCACCTCGATATGGTCTCGCTTGACGGGCGCCCGAGAGAGGTCTGTGCGCCTAGAGATGCCGGCGTCAGCCTCAAGGCGATCGGCTGTCGGGGCGGCCGGTATGGCCAGCACCACCTTCGAAAGCTCCACAGCCGACGCAGCCGACGCAGCAACGCAGGAACACACGACAGACAGCACGAGCAGCAGCGCGCAGACCTGTAAGGTGTCAGTGACGTCCAGGAACCAGCGACGAAGACGGTAGCAGCGCCACATCCGTCGATCTCGACGGCGGAGGTCCATTGCGGGTCGGCTCTACGTCGTTTGGGGCCAGGATTGGCCGAAATTGTTGAATTAATTTACGGAAATGGTACTTATTTTTTAAACTTCATTGGTGCACAAGAGGATAAATACGGATACCGTCCATAAACAAACCAAGAGCTGCGATCTTTTGTACCGATGATTGGCATCAACGGACCATTTCGCCAATTGGTCGCCGCCATGCGCCGGCATTTATGGGCACTGACGCTTGTCTTGCTGGCGGTGCCGACCATAGGAGCCCCACTGGTCGCCGGAGACCTCACGACCGAGTCCGTGGCTGCCGCCGACCCGCTTGAGCGCATCCTCGTGATCCGCCCAGCGCCCGCGTCGGTCCACAAGTCCCCGGTCTCGTTCCTGCTCGAAGTCACTGCGGCAGATTTCGACGCCTACAAAGCAGCATACGCGCACCAGTGGGCGTGCGTGCAAGTGGACGGCTGTGGCTCGAGCTGCGTCCCATTGATAGGGTCCGAGTCACTCTCCGTGCGCCTTCCGGTCGGCGAGCATTCAGTGCGGGCATTCATTGCGGACACAGCAGAGATCACGCAGGAGACGGAGCGGCGGCACATGACCAACGTAGTCTCCTTCACGGTGCTGGGTCTACACGAATTTGAGCAGCATGAGCAGCGCAGGTTGGAGCTCGAGCGAGCGAGAATCGATCAGCCGTACGACCAGGGACTACTGGAGTGGGCTTCAGCCGAATCGTCGACCCATCAAGGTTCAAGCAACTCGTCTCAAATGGCATCATGCCTATCAGATGATCAGTCGAGGCTTCGAGAGAGTCAAGTCTGTACCACTCGCTCAAGCCCTCTAGGTGACGCGCAACCAACAGCTTCGGCGGAGCCCTCCTTCTTGGTCATCGGGGTCAAATCCAGCCTGGTGGACGGATTCCCGTTCCGCCAGGCCATACGACAGACGTGGGCGAGCACGAAATCACTCCCACCGGGCGTCGGTGTGCTGTTTGCAGGCTGCCGGCCTCCCCTCCATGCTGACGATTCGTTGGTATCATCACATGGCAGCAATACGAGCCGACGCCAGGTTATTGAAGCGCTGGCGCTGGAGAAGCGCGTGTTCGGAGATCTGCTCACGGACGAACTCGACTGCGACGACGGGTATCCCCACCTGGCGAACAAGGTGAAGCAGTTCATGCATTACGTGGTCTCCCATGAGCGCTACCGCCTCGCCAAGTACGTCATGATCGCCGACGACGACATCTACCTCCGCGTCTCGACCCTGACGGCAGAGCTTCGGCAGCAGGGCGAGCTTAGGAACATGTACGCTGGGTCTTCGCTAGCCAAGCCCTTCCTGCAACCTATTCGAGACGCTCAGCGCCGCAATTTTGTCCCTGACTCTGTGTATCCGATGGACGAGTTCCCACCGTTTGCCCTCGGGGCGCACTACTTGCTGTCCATGGACTGCGTCGAGTTTATCGCCGAGAACCGAGACGAGCTGCAGGGCCTGGGGGTGCTGGACGACGTCTCTGTCGCGCTCTGGCTGCTCGCAATCCAGGTGCACCCGCAGGACATCGACCTGTTCCAACTGCTGCGCACGTCGCGCTGTCGGGACGAGCTCCTGTCGTTCGCCGACCTCTCGCCGCTGGCGATGCGCCTGATCCATGAGAACCTTCAACAGGGACGCGGGCTCTGCCATGAGATGGACCAGAACCTTTGGGACAAGAGCGCCGTGAAGAAGGCGCCGACTGAAGTTGAGACCTCAGTTAACCATTGGGGATTGGAATGATACGTCTGACTCAGATCGATTATTTGCTTTAGGCTAGGAGAGCGCGTCTAGCAGCGCGCCGATGCGCGTCTCGGCTCCTTCTCGGTACTTCCCCCACGGACTACGCAGTCCGTTCAGCCGACCACCGCCACTGCTACTGCCCGAGTTGCTACTTCCCGACGTCCCTGCTGCTCCCCCGCCGCTTCCGCCACTGTCCTCCCCGGCGCCGTCCGTGTGTATCCGCAGCCAGCGAGTGGACTTGCCGCTGGAGAAGTCGAACTCCTGGATGTGGTACGTGCGGACGCGCAGCAGCGGCTCGGGCGTCATGTTGCTGCCGGCCTCGTCGAAGTTCTCGACGTCGTCGATGTGGTGGAACGAGAAGGCGCTGAAGACCGTGATGAGGAAGTGGCTCGGGTTCTGCTCCGACACAGCAATTTCGATCGGGTGTCCTCGCGCCTCGGCCGGCCGCAGGATCATGCTCGGGTTGCCCAGCAGGCTGTGCACGACGAAGTACGAGTCGCCACCGCTGATGGTGCGCGCGCACGCCTGCAGCAGCGCGCTTACAGCTCGCACGCGTTCCTCCTGGGCGCTCGCGAACTTCTTGATGTGCGTGTCGAGCACCTCGAAGATGTTCTCGAGCCCGTTGTTCTCGCCGTCCCCGCCGCCGTACAGCGCGTCGTTGATGAGGAACAGCTCCGGCAGGATGTCGCGCAGCGTCTGCTCCAGCGAGATGGGCCGCGGCCGCGGCAGGTAGATCTGCGCGAACGTGGCCGCGTACTTGGAGAAGATGGACAGGTAGTCGCTCCTTGTGCGCGCCTGGGACGCGCGCTTGCGGATCGCGAGCTGGTCGATCGGGTTGATCTCCCACAGCAGCGGGTCCGTGCCCTGGAGGTACTTGACGCTGCCCAAGTGGTGCACCGACATCCCCTCCAGCATGTGCGGACTGCTTGCCTCTTCTTCGATCGGCACGGGGGTGAGCGTCGAGGCCGAAGATGCCGAAGGCGAGCGGAAGCGCGAGAAGGCCGTCTTGCGCTTGCGGCTGCTGGGCGACGGGAACGCCCGCGACTGGTACACGAACGACGAGGACGGAGACGGAGTCGCCGCGGCGAGGTTGCAGTAGAAGGACGCGCGGTTGAGCGCCGTCACCCACTCGGACACGGCACGCTCCGTCTCCTCCACCACTCGCAGCACGATCGACTTGCGCCTGAAGGTCAAACAGTGGGAAGAGAGAAGAGGTTAGCAGCGCCCAATCAATCGACCGATAGGGCGCGATATCCAGTCGACTTACGCGTGCACCTGGTGCGTCAGGCGCGAGGTGAACTTAATGATCTGGAGGCTGTGCAGCGCGCTAGAGCTCGATATGCTGAAGGCCATGGCCTGGTCGCCCTTGCCACGCACGACGTGTGCGTGTTCAAGCACCACTGCGCCACGCGGGATGCCGTCGTTCTCGTTGGCGAAGTAATACAGGCGGTTGCCCTTGAGCTCGAAGTAGCGCGCCTGCCACGAGTTGAGCCCACTCTTCTTTTTGAGCCAACCCATCTTGCTGGGCGTCGTGCAGCGCGGAAACACGGCCGCATCGTCCTCGCACGTGCCAGTGCTGCCCGTAGTCGAGTTACGGATGTTGTCGGAGCTCGAGTGCAGCGACGAGAGCGACAGCATGGACCACGATAGCGGCAGGGACGCCACGACGCTCGCGTCGCTCGAGGCTGCGGAAGCTGACGCAGAGCTGTCGTTGGTGCGGACGAAGATCTTCTTTCCCTCTTCATCCACCTCAAAGGCGTCATCCGCCGCTTTCAACTCGTGCTCACCGCGATCCGACGCTTGAACTCGATCGATTGGAGCAGTGTCGACCGCGTTGCCGGTCTTGCTCTTGGTTAATAAACTCGAAGACGGTGGGGACGGAAGCGGTGCGTTTGATGCGGACTCCTTCGTTTCCCTGGTGTCTTGTAATCGCTCGGCTGGCTTCTTCAGACACCGAAGCGTCTGCGACTGTTCGTCACCACCAGCGTGGCAAGTTCCGTCCCTGTCGACCGACCCGTCATCTTCTGCGGCGATCGCCTTGTCGATCCGGTGCGCGAGCGCGATGTGCTCTTCGGTGAGCTCGCCCGCTCGGGTCAGCGGCAGCGACACTGTGACAGCCCAGATCTGTCGTCCGACCCACTGTAGAGTGACGTCGGGGTTGATGCCGCCGACGGCTGAGTTCTGTCGCCCAGAGCTGGTCGATGACTGAAGACCGTCCTTTGAGGCTATCCGAGCGATCCTCGCTACGATTGCCGCACCTTTCTCGATCGTCCAGCACGTGATGACGCCTCGGAAGTAGCTGTCTTCCACGTACCACCGCTCCACGCGTGTCGGTTGGCGCTGCTGTATTGATACGCTCTCCTCCCTGGCCTCCACGGTTGTGGTGGGGCTCACAGTTGAGCCGTCGGAGTCGATATGGGACGTCTCCACGCTTATTGCCACCACATTCGCGTTATCGGTATGGATTTTCACCGTGTTCTCGGTCGAGAATGGCTTCGACTGCTGCTCGGTAGGAGATGAAGACGGAGAGTCGACGCGTGGGGTCCGCGGAGTCGCGGGCGCCGAGCCCTTGGGCGGACTGGGGCTCGAGAAGCGCTCCTTGATCTTCAGGAACTGGTCCTTCAGGCTCGAGCAACTCTCGTGCGCGAGTGTGGACGGCGTACCTGTCGAGAGAGAGAAATCCCGCGAGAGTGAGCGCGGCGGCAGCTCCGAGTGCGAGTCCGAGTGCATGGACCGGATGGTCCGCAGCATGGAGACGCCGTGCTGCCTCACGGGCTCGTCTTCAGTGTCCGATTGGTCGTCTCGGACGGGACTCTCCATTTCTATTGACGTCTTGGCACTGTCCTTGGTCGACGCTGGGGCAGGAGACGCGGGCTCTCCGTCGAACACCGGCGATGGCTGGCGAGCTGATGAGCCCAACGGGTGGAGCATCGCGGACGTCGGCTTGCGCGAAGGAGTCGACTCATTCGAGAGCGACGTTGCCGGCGACGGTAACGCGCTGGTGGACTGCCGCCGAGGCAGCGAAAACATTTCCCTCCTGGCGAGGAGGACTCGAGGCAGACGCGGCGGAGCAAGACGCTGCCGAGCGCTAGTTCATTCGTGGAGGAAGTGGCCCACGCACACACCGCTGCTGGCACGGTGGCCCGTGTCTCAACGCGGCGCTGTCGGTCGTGCTGGCCGCTCTGTTGACCTGCGTCTTTCGCGAATTTCCTGGTCCGCGCGCCAGTCTCGACATGGAAATAGCCTCATGTCGGCGGTATTTTTAGTGCTCCGCCAGCTCCAGCCGCCACGTGAACCGCCGAAAATGCCACACCAGCGCGCGGGCACTTGCGGTTCGGGAAGTACGTGACGATGTCATCCTGC
Source organism: Phytopythium sindhum (assembly GCA_023334395.1). NCBI lineage: Eukaryota > Oomycota > Peronosporomycetes > Pythiales > Pythiaceae > Phytopythium > Phytopythium sindhum. Next base: position 34,648 of record JAASGW010000124.1, read on the forward strand.
TGGCTATTTTCACGACCGCGAGGCACCACCAGCTCGGCTTGGAGGCGCGGACTTGAAGGACTGGAACATCGACGCTTGCTGTCGCTTGTTCAACGCGCGATCTGTATTACAGAGTATAAATACCTGCTGATCTGAACATGAAGAGTGCGTACGTACACGGTGGCGCGCTCGTTGACGCACTGGAGACATTTGATGAAAGCTGCGTCCTGCCCTGGCATTGCTGCCAAACGCGCTGTCTATGGTCGATAACCCACCCACCATTGCCTTGTGCCGCCGTCACTTGGCGTTCACGGAGCTGATGCCATGAGAGTTCGCTATTCAGACAGCGGCTGCATGGCGGCTGCGAGCCGTTCAAGGTACTGATCGAGTCGGTGATGGTTCCGGATGAAGTCCGCTGTCTTCTCGATGTCATCGCCCGTCGATGTGGGCGATTCGCTCACAGGCTCAGAGTCCAGTTGGCAGCCCTGCGACGCCTTGAACTGGTCTGTAAGCTTTTGGATTAATGCACGGACGTGCCGCCGCTGGTCCTCTGCGGCCTCCCGCTCCACGACACTCGTCAGGAGCTCGCGCAGCAGCACCTCTTCCCTCATAAGCACTCGAATCTTTAGCATGTCGTCGTGAACGAGTGGCTACAAGGCAGCAACAAATACGTGAGAACAGCCTCCACACTGCAGAACGCACGGATTGCATCGCTCACCCTCAGAATGTCGATCCACGCGCGCTTGGATTTCTTGGCTCCACCACCGCGCTCGTGCTCCACGTCAAGCCCATGCGCCTGCGCCTCGGCGACGAGTTCGCGCAGCGTGAGCTGTTTGAGCATTTTCCCCATGCCGGGCCCCCTCAACGCGACCAGATCCCGATCCGGGATCTTGATGGCGGCCATCTCCTCCTCGCTCACCTCCGGCAGCGCCAGATCCCGTTCGCGCGCCATATCCAGCAGCTCGCAGCGCTCGAGCGAGTCGACGAACGTCTCTACCGAGACGAAGCGCCGGCCGAAGGCGTAGCCCTCGTCTACGCGGCCCTCCAACTCCTTCTTGGCCAGCTGCGTCCGCCTCAGCAGGCTCGGGTCCGCGACGTCGCGCGTCCGCCAGTCGCTAGGGAGCGCATTCTCCACTGTCGTCACTACAGTGACCGTGTTGTCGCTGTGGTCCACGTCCATTGCGTCTTCCGAATCCGCCGAGGCAGCAGCAAGCGCCGCCCACGACAGCAGCAGGTCGGCGGCGCGCAGCTGCGTCCGCAGCTCGCCCAGGTCCTCGCTCAGCGGCGAGAACCCGCGCAGCGCCAGCGCCTGCTTGATCTCTGCTGCGTACTGCGCTTCGAGCGCGCGTTCGGCGCTGCCGCCCGCCTCGGCGATCGCCTGCGCATCCAGTCCGCGCGCCTGGCACTCGAGCTGCGCGCTTTGCTGCCGACTACTCGCGTCGTTGTCGTCACCGCAAGAAGCGGGAGGCGCCGCGCCGCACAGCCGCACCACCACCGGCTGCTCCGCGTCGTACTCGATGTACTCGGCGCCCTCAAACGCCACGCGCCTGGCCGTCGTGCGCGCCATTCCCCCGCGGGTTTGTCTACTAAGAGAAAGCATCGGCTTGCACTGGTTGTCGCTTGGTTTCGAATTTGAATTGGTCGCGGGAGGTTATGGCGGGAGGGTACGCGTAACCCCAACAAAAGCTGTCCGGACACTTTTTGCCTGCGGACAATAATTTCCCCGCCGGCAGTGCCATAACGTAATCTATCATTTTACGGCATAGTTTTACCTGTCAGGACCCTCATAGTTTATATTTGGTTGGCGCGATTCGGAGTTTGCTGGAGCGGTCAGGTGCTCACTGCAACTCATTGACCCAGGAAAGGCGCCGCCACATACACTTTCCTATATACTTCGGCGTCGGAAATGGTGCGGGACGAGGGACAGCGCGCGCCGCCGGCGCTGACGGCGGACGGCGTGAAGCGGCTGTTCGACGGATCGGTCGTGACGGGCGGCGTGCTGGTGCAGGTGCTGGGCGTCTACCGGTGTAAGGCGCGCTGTGTGTGGCGTAACCACTGACGCGTCCCGGAGCGTAACCCTTGTGACGTGCTGCCGCAGACGTGGTGGACCCGGCGCTGAAGGAGTGGGTCGGGCCCGCGCTCGCGTCGCGGATGGAGCGCGACGCGTTCGACCTGCTCGTGAGCGACGGGCGGCTCAAGGTCGGTTCGTTTCCGCCGGGTGCTGGGTCGATAGTGAAGCAACTAACCAGCCGCTGACTGCCTGATGGACGCAGATGAAGTGCTTGTTGTCGCCGGCGCTCAACCACCTCGTGTGGAAACGCCGCATCCAGCCGCTGGACGTCATCTTGGTCAGTTCACACCTCAGTATGCATGCGGCAACGGCGGTGTGTTCCCTAACTTCCTACCGTCGTTGGTGCACAGATCTCCAAGTTCGAAGCGCTGGAACACAATGCAGCAAATTGCAACACACGACAGCAGCGCGTGTGCGTGATCCACCAGCTGTCTGCTGTGGGCAGCGTAGCTGACGTCAAGAAGAAGATCGTGCGTCCACGCTCTGCTGATGGCAGGACCAGCGACAGCCTCGAATTCATCTCGTCGGACCATTTCCGGGAGGTGGCACTCGTTCCGCTAGTGGGGGAGCGCCGGTACTACTTGCCGCTGTGCTCCGACCACTTCAGTCTCGACCGCGACGGCAGCTTCACCGGTAAGCGCGACAAATGGTCGCCACCCGGCGAGCTGGAAGACGGACCAGCAGAGCTCGGCAACGTGGAGTGGGCAAAGGAGCGGCAGGAATGCTCCAGCCTGTTCACCAAGTCGTTCCGGAAAGTGTACACCATCAGCGAGGTCATTGACGCGGTCAATGGCGCAGGAGTAGACCTCAACCGAAAGTCGCTCCCACCGATGGTCGGTACTATCCGCGTCAAGTCGAAGGTGACTCATCTGGGCGATCCTGACGTCTCTAGCGAGTTCCCGTTCGCCTTCCACATCGTTCTCGGTGAGTCGTTGACATAGCTCAACTATAGGTGGCCTCGCCATTGACAGTTTCCGCGTGATATGTTGCGCAGTCGACTGTACCTCCGCTGTGGAAGTCGCGTTCTACGGGTCCATGTGCGCCAAGTACTTTTTGAGTCTTCAGGAAGGTGACCTTGTCCAGCTACGAGGGTATAAGGCGGTTCAGCCGGGTACTGTCGACGATGCGCACGCGGAGTCCAGTCTGGTGTACATGTTTGAGCACAAGTCCGCCGGCAGTGTCTACCACATTCCTGGTAAGTGAAACATTTTTGATGCCATGGCCAGCGTTAACTAGAAGTGCTTACTGCTGTGCTCTGTGGACATGAATCCCATTGGGGCCGAACAGAAAAATACTGGAAGATGTTGGAAGTGTCTCAGGTGATCCCTGCCCCCACCCCGACGCAGGACAGCGAGAACGACGAGGAGGAAGAAAACAAGGACAGCGAGAAGCAGAGGGCTCTGCAGCGGCCGCGCTGGCTGGAGTTCTCGTTCGTGAGCACGCTGAACGTGCAATTCTGGAGCGAGCAAGCCATTCAGGATCGCGAGCGGCTGCACTTCGACTTTGTTGGCGTCTTGTCGTTCGTTGGCAAGGTTTGTCGCCGCCGTAAGCGCAGGCGCCTGGACAACGCCGAGTCTCTGGCGGAGCAGGAGAGCAGCAATGACGAAATGTTCACCGAGTACCGATGGGTGAAGGCGATCGACAACAGCTCATCGGAGGAGCTGGTCATCCTGATTGAGGAGTGCTCCCAACCCGCCGTGTTTCGGTCGCTGGCGGCTGGCAACTTCTTCATGGTGACCAAACTGCGGTGGATCGTGCTGGACTCAACTGGCAAGGATGTGATCCAGTACGCTTCGACCAGCAGCTTGTCTGTGTTGCGCGTCAAAGACGACATCACGCCATTCCTCGGTATTGAAGAGTGTCGGCTGAATGCGTTCTTCGCGCGCAGCATCAACGAGCAGGCTGAACTCGCGATCGTAAAGACTCGCGGTGAGAGCAGACTGGAAGGCGACAAGATCAAGGAGTACAAGCCGACCAACTCGCTGCCGACGGAAGCAAATGCGTTCATGAAGGTGTTTGGAATCGCACCGCTGTCCTTCAGGTGGGTCTTCGTTCTCTAATTAGTGTGTAAAGTGATTGCTCTCGCTGACAGCGTGCAATGCCTTCGACAGTCAACTCCGCCAGCTCCACGACAGCATGGAGACGTTCGAGTGTCAGCACGTGGCTTTGATCGCGCCAGTCCGATCGATCTTTTCCCGCGGGCCAGCCACAGTCAAGCGGGAGGTAAACATCTTCATGGAGTTGGGAGACGTCGACGACCTGGACATGCGGCTGACCGTTAGGGTGGCGGTCAATCCGCTTTTTCGGTCCACACCGCTGCTGGACATCGAGGACTCAGCGCCCTTGGCCGAGTCGCTGCCGCTAATGCGCATCATGTCGCCGTCGATGCTCCGATCGCTCTACTGTCAGGCGGTCAAGAATGCCGAGGGTCGCTTCCCGCCACATGGAAACCCTGCCAGCCACCGGCTGAGCGTCGAGTCACTGAAGCTCAGCTCCATTTGCGAGTGGATGGGCAAGGCGGGCGAGAAGAGCTTCTTCTCGCTGCGCCTGTTCCGCAGCTCGCGTGGGCACGTCGAGTGGGAAGTCGACGCCATCTTCCCCGTCCCGTGAGTTCGCTCAAGCCACCACCACAACTCGCAAGACCAATGGAGAACCGTCGTGTGCACAGTAAGTTTGGCAAGCACCTCCTGCTACCGCGGCAGGACCGGCGGAAGACTCAAGAAGCAAACCGGTTATACATATCTGTTGTGCATTGCCGCTGCGTCCGTCCCTCCAACCGACCCGATCGCTCTGCTGCCACCACCCGTCCATCGTCCTAGCCTCCACCCGAACTTCTCTCTCTTTCCCTCTCCTCTCCGTCCTATTCACGTCACTGTAACCCGTTCGTCCGCTTCCTGCTGCTGCCGCTCGATCAAAGAGAGGAGGGCGTTCATCTCTCCTGCGCCTGGCCGCCGGCCTTGTACCGGTCCATGAGCGTCATGGCTTTCCGGTACTTTTCCCGGTCGCGGCCCGAGCCCACCAGCTTCTTCCTGCCCGTGTAGTACTCGCTCGTCTTGTGGATCTTGTAGCCGAAGACGCGCGGCACGTACGTCTGCGCGGGCGGCGCCGGCACCAGGTGCGAGTGCGTCATGAGGAAAGCGTGCGGGAACGTCGTGCCGAAGTACGCGCCGTCAATCTCTACATCGCGACGGGGAGGTTAGCATTAGACGATCATGTAGTGAACAACTGAGAGAGCGAGAGAGCGGGACGTACGGCCAGCGCGCTGCGACTTTGGGAAGTAGATGTCGCGGCACTTTGGGCAGAAGACGTTGACGGTCGTGTGCCGCGGCACGTCCGACTGTCCCACGGGAAGCACGGGCTGGCCCTGGCAGTAGACGCGGTGGCAGCGGCCGAAATCGACGTTCTGGAACTTCTCAAGCATGGCGGCCATGCCCTTGGTCGTCAGGATGTAGCGCGCGTGGATGAGCCCGTAGAGCATCTCGGCGGCCGACTCGACCATCTCCTGCTGGATCTGCGTCAGGCTCTGGTCGTTGGGCGTCTCGATGTCCAGGATGATGTCGAGCGCGTAGTCGTAGTACGGCACGATGCCGCTCAGGCCCGTGAGGTTGAAGTCGTCCTCGATGTAGTCCTCGTCCACCTCACACAGGAAGCTGTTCTCGCGCAGCGAGCAGAACCACGCGATCCAGCTCGTCTCCTCCTCGCTCTCGCCCTCCACGTCGTTGTCCTCGTCCTCCTCGTCATCGTCGTCCTCGTCGGCCTCGCTCGACAGCGCCTCCTCCTGGCCCAGCTCCTCCTCGGACGACGCGCTCTCCGACTCCTCCTGCTCCCCGCGCGCCGCCGCCGCCGCCTCCGCCATACGCAGGTTCTCCATGCGGTCATACATGCGCGCCAGCTCGGCTTCGTCCACGTTCTGCGCGCCGTTCATGGCGACTAGTCTATCCGAGCCGATCGGTCCGTCGGTCTATGTATGGATCGAGCTCCCGGCGCCCCCACTGCGAGTCCGGCGCCCGGGAAAGCTGCACCCGGACCCTCTCGCGTTCCCCTTCTACCTGGCTGCCCCTCGAGTCGCGCCCGGCCCCGGATGCGCGGCGAGCGAGCGGGAAGACGCGCGCTCAGCGAGAGAAAGAAGCGGCCAGCAAGCGTTTGGGTGTCGCGCGTTCCGCTCCGTTTGGGTCCCAGAGGGCGAGCGGGTCGGGCGCGCGCACCGTGCGCGAAAGAAGTATACGGCCGAGTTTAACGTAATTTGAAAAAGGAACCGGTATTGTACAGGTTATTCTGTGAGAAACCTGCGATATGGAATACGGGTATATGCATTTATGCAGGTTCAAGACTGCGAGCATACGCAAAATGCAAATGCCGCTGGAGATGACGACGAGCGCGGCGAACGACTCGGGCGCGGCCCTCTGGCGCGGCGCTGTGGCCTCCGCTACCGCCGACAGCGACGGTGTAGATAGCGTAGTTCACCTGGATACCGTCCGTATCGGTCTCGTCGATGGAGTCGCCGTGGGTGAGGAGGTAGAGGCCGACGAAGAGGACGAAGAGGATGAGGAGTTTGAGGTGGAGGACGCGCTGGACGACGAGCCCATGCACGTGGCGGGCCGCGTGTTCCTCGGGTCGGTGGACGCGGCCAACAATGCGCCGGTGCTGCGTCGCGCGCGCATCGGCCGCGTCCTGTCCCTTCTGGGCGCGGAGGACGAGCGTCTGGCAGTTCAAGCGGGTGACGACGCGGACGCCGTTCGGACGACGGTTCGACTGGAGGACGTGCTGGACGAGGACCTGCTTGCCAAGCTGCCCGCCATCCTCGACACGCTGCGCCGGATCATGTGGGTGTCACTGGTGTCTATAGGCGTGTGTAGGCGTGTCCACTGAGTGAGAACTGATCTCTGTGGCCAACTGCGCAGCGAGGAAGCGGAGCGCTGCGACCAGAACGTGCTCGTGCATTGGTGAGCGCGGTCAGAGCTCATACACATGTGATGGACCCATGAGCACTCGATTGATTCCTTGATGATGCAGCGTCGCCGGTCGGTCGCGCTCTCCGGCCGTCGTGGTCGCTTGGCTGGTCGCGCAGGACCCACACGCCCAGTCCGTGCAAGACGCGGCCGACAGCGTCAGGTGCGGTCGTGACTCGTGCTCACTGCGTCTCTAGCCACTGTGCTGCGCCTAACGTCTTGAGCCTTGTTTGTCTGCGTGACGGTAGGATCGTCCGGCCGTGGATCGAGATGAACGCGCGGTTCGTGCAGGACCTGCTGCGCTTCCACTCGCTGCTGGTCGCTGACGCGACCACCGCCGGCTCAGCGCTGGCAGGCGTGGACTGGAGCGCGCGAGACCTGCCGCGCCTTGACTTTAACATGACACTGGTGGAGAACATCCTATCAGGCAAGAAGCTGGTGACCATGCGGCTCGAGTCGGACGTGGAGGACGACAAGAACTCCGACTTGGCGCGGATCTTCCCCTGGTCAGCCGTCGCAGCCACCACCGGAGACGTCCCTTCCAGTCGACAGCACTTTGCACTGCTTCGCATCGATCACGTGGAAACGCGAACGCTCCGCGCCACCGACGCGTCGACGCTGGCCAAGTCGGGGTTCCAGACGGCCGACGAGGTGCTGTCGGTCCTTCAGCGCTTCTACCTGGACGTGTCGATGGACACACCGCTGCGGATGCTGCACTTCCAGTTCCTTCTTCCTCTTTGAAGACCGCCATGATGGTTGACACACACCTAGAAGACTGCGATGCAACGTACCGATTCATGTAATAGACGCATCGCTGAGCGCGTGCACCAGCATCTGCCTGCCTGTCCGCGAAAGCGCTCGTTGTCGCTGCGAGCTGTCATCAACCGCTGCAGGCTCTGCGGTGGCCCCATTTGCTTCCACTGCTCCTGATGCTCGCCTAGTTGGATTGGTCCCTGAGGATGCCCGTCGACTTGGCGTTTGCGTGTTGTCCGGCGCTGGTTTAGCCTCCATCGAGGTCTCGAAGGACGCAAAATCGGTCCAGCTCTCCTGCTTGGAGAGCTGCCGCACCAGCTTCGCCGGCGGCACCGCGCTGCTCAGTCTCTTCATTGGCGCCGGCGGGATAGCTTGCAGCTGGCGGACGCACTGCCGGACGCCGTCCAGCGTCGGTCGCTCCGCGACGTCCGGCGTGAGAATCCACCGCATCAGCGCGATGAACGTGGACGAGTACGCGTGCGCGTGCGCCTTGCTCTCGAAGCTGACGTTGCCGCCGAGGATGGCGAGTTGCTGGACACCGTCGCGAGGGTCTTCGAAGGGCGAGAAGGGCCCGAACGCCATCGCGTAGAGCACGCAGCCCAGCGACCAGACGTCGGCGCGGCCGTCGATTGATCCGCGGAAGGAGGCGGCGCCGGCTTCCCACAGCTCGGGCGCCCGGTACGCGGCCGAACTGAAGCGCGCGGCGGCCTCGCACTCCCTCCTCGCGTCGCTGAAGGAGTTGATGGGGCACGAGAGCGGCGCCACCGAACCGAAGTCCATGAGCACGGGCTCGACCGGGTCCGAGCTCGAGAGCAGAATGTTGCCCGGCTTGATGTCGCGGTGCGCGTAGCCCATGTCGTGCAGCGCGCGCACGGCGTCCAGCAGCAGCGAGAAGAAGCGCAGGCACTCGCGCTCGGAGAAGGCGGCGCGACCTGTCGGTCATTCATCAGTCTCCATGCAGCGACGGATGCGATTCAAGGAGAGACGTACGCTCGGACGCCGCCTGCTCTAGGAACGCCTGCAGCGAACCCCTGGGCAGCAGCGGGAACAGCAGCAGCACCTCGTAGACCTCTTCGCCCTGTCCGGACGCGCCCCTGTCCACGCGCACCTCGGCGTCCTCCAGGCGCAAGCAGTGCGCGTGCCGCAGCCGCCGTTGCACGTCGATCTCCAGCCGCGCGCGCGCCAGCTCCTCGCGCCCCGCCACGCCGCGCGCCCACTTGAGCGCGCGCCGGTCGTTCCCGCGACGCATCTGCAGCACTCGCGAGAAGCCGCCGACGCCCAGCGCGCGCTCCACGGCGAACGCCGCGCCGTTCACGCGCACCACCGCGTTCCCCATGCTTGGTGTTGTTTGGGGAGAAGATTTGGCGAATGGATACGAATCGGAATCAATTATTGGAGAGAGCTCTTGGATTGAATATGGGACCACCAGACTTCAACGACAATCCGACGTACCGTGAGCTGACAGTTGGGGAGCGTCGTTGACGTCACCGCTCGTGTCGTCGGCCATGGACCGCGTGAGCTCCAGCGACGCGTGCAGGCCGCGCAGTTGCGTCTCCAGGGCCGCGACGTCATCTCCGAGTTCCTCCAGCTTGTTTTGATCCCTTGTGGGGGCGTCGGTCGAGCCCTCCGACCCGGCAGAGCGTCGAGAACCGGCTTCCCCACCGCACTGTTTGTCTATCCCATTGACACCAGTCGACACAGTGCTCGTCGGCTTGGAATCGTCGGCTCGCCTCCATCGACGGTGGTCACCCTCCTCGGCTAGGCACTGAAGCAGTAGCTCTTCTCTGGCCCGCAGGAGCTGCCGCTTGCTGCGATCGGCAGCCCCTGCGAGCCCAGCGACGCGCACAGGCTCGTCGCCTCGGACCTTGTAGCGAGCCACCTGCGCTCTCAGCCGGTCGCACTCGGCCTGCTCCTCCACCAGTTGGCTGGTCGCCGACTGTAGCTCGGCGGTGGCTTTGACGGCAGTCAGTTGGTTCACGCGCAGCTCCCGGTCGACGAACTCTCGGATGCGGTTGTACTTGTGGGTTGTAGTGTCGAGCTGCTCTCGCAGAGCAGCGTTCTCCGCGCGTAGCTCCTCCAGTTTGATGTCGAGCTTGAAGAACTCGTGCGGGCGGCTGCTCCCCAACCCAGCAGAAGAAGTCAACGGCTCAGCGCCGAATCGGACCTGGGATCCCGACGACTGCGAGAGCCTCTGGCGCTGGGTCGCCTCCACTTCCTCCTTGAGCGACTTGGCGAGCGCCCGAAGCGCCACGATCTCGTCCTCTTGCCGCTCACGGTCTACGAGAACTCGCTCCAGCTGCTCTCGAAGTCGCCGGCACTCAACCGCTACATAGTCCTCGTCGGCATTCCCGCACGCGTTCTCCTTGTCGCCTGGGTCAACTGAAGGGTCCTCGTTGGCAGGCACTTGGTTGATGGCCGCCGCGTTGTCGCTGCGAATCGATAGAGCGGTGGCCTCTCGCCGCTTTCGTGGCGGCTTCTTCGTCGTGCAGGTGGCAGTGCAACTCGGGGCGGTGAGACCTACCGCTCCAGTTACAGGACGAGCCTTCGCGAGTCTGGCTTTGCCGTGGCGCGGCGCAACAGCGGACTGACGCATCGCCGTCGATCTTTAATAGAGCCTCTTTCACGAGCGCTCATCCGTCGCGTCGCGGCAGGTCGCTTGGTCTGAACATTCGTCTTCTCCTCCCAAGAAGTCGTTGCCCAGAATAGCTCAATCACCGACGCCGACGCTTTTCATTTATCAGCACACCATCTCGTCGGGACACTGGTACGGAGAATGAGAGATCAGCAGCTTCTGCGCTTGCCGCGGCACGAGAAGAAGCACTTTGTGCGCGGGTGGAACGCGTCGGCTGGCGTCTTCACAGAGCCCAACCCAGCCCAGCATCCGTCTGCCGATGACACCGAGTCGATGCCAGCGATCGTGTCTCCACCGTCCATGCAGCAACCCGCGATGGACTCGACTACGTCGACGTACCGACCGATCGACACCGCAAGTTACCACGAACCAGCTGAGCAGCAGTCCGAGCCGCTCCCGCTGACGGTGTGGCACGTGCGCCACGCGTATCGGGCTCGGGCGAGGCGAGTCGAGCAAGCGAGCGCTCTGAAGGCGACTGACGTGATACAGGGCTCGCGAGAGAACCTCATCGTGTTCCGCCGGTCTGTCCAGGCGAAGCATCCCGCCAAGGCGGTTACAAGCAGCATACATGCGTCCTCCACGCACGAGCAAGGCACCTCAGACTCGGAGTTGGCCCTCAATGGGGATGAACGCGACCGGAGCCCCACCGACGACGCAGACGATGATGAGAGAGGTCTTTGCCTAGCGAACCTATCGGCAAGTCGAATCTCGCAGGACGCCGCGCATCGAGACGAGCTGCTGGGTGTCATTCGCCGGCACCTCGCGGCCGGGCGGCGCGTGACGCTGCGGACCAATTGTGCCGCCTCGCGCGAGTCTGTCGGCGACGCGCGGCTCGCGCTGCAGCTACTGTGCTCGCACAGCCTGCTCTACTGCGCACGCGATCAGAGCGTCGTCCCCGAGGCCGACGGCACCCTCCTAGAGCTCCAGCTGCACCCCCGGGTCGGCACGTGTTGAAGTAAAGCGATAGCGTCACAAATGCCGCCGCCTTAACTTGTGCTCAGTATGAGCAATCATTACACTAAATATTGTGCTTATTCTCCAAATGACCAAATATTGGAATATGGGCAAAATGATCGCAATCAATAATACAGTTGGGGGGCACTTTTGAGCAGCTCAATTGCTCGCAAACCGTCGTGACGGACGCGTTCTCCATCATTTTCCTCGACGCTAAGGACCGACAAGATGAGCGGATTGATCGGTGTGGCGCTGGTGGTGGACGACATCAGCAAGGGCTGCAACCTGGCGTTCCGGTACCCGGCGCCGCCGGCGGAGGGTGCGTCGAGCTTCCATCGGCTGTCGCCGTCCCTGCTGGCCAAGCTCTTCCGGCCCAAGAGCGCGCTGTGCAACCAGAGCTTCGAGCTGTCGGTGGACGACCTGCGCTTCATCAGCCACCCGGTGCTCGTCGCGGCGCGCCCCAGCCCCACTTCGGCCGCCAATGTCCCCAGCGCGCCCTTGTCCGGCGCTTTGAACGCTTCGGGCTCGTCCTCGGCGCCGTCGTCGGCGTCTAACGGCGCGTCTTCGGGCCCTGCGATGGCCCAGCTGGCGTCGACGGGCGCGCCGGCGCACCACCACAGCCGGAAGCAGAACGAGACGACCATGTTCAACATCATCTTCGCGTTGGAGAAGAACCCGCAGCGGTCGGCGGCTTCTCACCAGCAGAGCCAGGGCCAGGGCCAGGGCCAGGCGGCGGACGAGGGGCAGCGCAGTATCCGCGGGTTCCACGCGGTGGCGGCGCAGCTCGCGAACGGGCTATTGCATGAGGAGCTGCGCGCGGGTTTCGTATCGCGCGAGGTGCGCGAGCTGCTGCATATCCGGGACGAGCTGGTGCAGCACAAGCGCGGCGGCGGAGCGTCCAGCGGTGCGGCGGGCGGCGGCAGCCTGCTACCGAACGGAGGCGCTGCTGCTAGCGGCGCAGGCGGCACGAGCGGAGTGGGGACGGGCGTGGGCGCCACGCACCATCATCACCACCATCACCACCAGGGGTCGAGCGACGCGGCCGTCGAGGTGGACCAGCAGACGTTCATCGACCTGTCGCTGGGCAAGAGCCAGCTGGCCAACGACCTGAAGCGCGTGTTCCACGGGCTGGACGAGTCGGGCATGGTGCAGGTGGTCCTCAACCGCTGGGTGAAGCTGTCGCTGACACTGACGGACGCCGTAGACGTGCAGATGCAGAACATGCGGCCGTACCACACGCTGCTACTGCTCAAGGACGAGGAGACGATCCTGGACGCGCTGCCGCCCGACCACTCGCGCCAGCTGCGTGTGCTGATCGAGGCCGTCAACCCGCTCAAGAGCTTCCAGGACCTGGCGCTGGAAACGTGCATCCCTATCCACCAAATGTTCCGCCTGGCCGCGCACCTCGTGTACTGGGGCTTCGGGCGTGTCATCGACGCCATCACGCTGCACAACATCTACCAGGTGCACGCGGGCGCCGACCTGAGCGTGCAGGCGCTGCCATCGCAGGAGTTCCGGCGCAAGTTCGCGCCGTACGAGCTGTGCGAGGTGCTGTCCACGTTCTCGGGCTCGCGTCGCATCGGCGAGTACATGAAGACGCTTTCGAGCGCCAAGAAGGTCGAGTACATCCACATGCTGGTACGATGGGCCGGTGTTGATCGATATAGTTGATGTGCCACTAACTCTGTGCGTGTGCTCGGTATGCAGATCTGGCTGCTGCAGCACAACTACATCGTGCAGCTGCACCGCTACATCTATTTTATGATCCCGTCCGACGGCGACTACGCGCCCGAGAGCGACTCGTTCGACAACCACTCGTCGTACCACTCACACCACCACCACCATCACCACCACCACCATCGGCGGCGCCTTCGCACGAGCAGCAGCGGCGGCAGCAGCATGTTCGGGTCGACACCGCCGCTCGACTCTGGCGGCATGTCGCCCGAGCTGATGACCAACAACGTGGACGACATTCCCGTGGCGCAGGTGGTGAACGTGGCGAGCCAGCTGCTGTTCACGGATCAGGAGCGCGACTACCTGGCCAAGATCGCCAAACCCAACCCGGTCTTCCAGCTCTTCAAGCGGCTCTGCGTCTACTTCCACGGCCAGCACCACCTCGAGGAGATCATGTGGCGCGAGAACCTGTCGCGCGGCGAGCTGCGCACTGTCGTGAGCACCTACCAGGACATCATCGTGTGCTGCACACACGAGTAGGCGACTCCGTGGATGTTTGTGAGCGTGATAGTGAGTAGTGCGACGTGAAGGGAGTGCCAAGCGTGGCCGATCCGGCGTCTTTATTCCTTATTTTCCATTTCTAACAGCGGTTTCGGCTCGTTCCCGACCGGGAGCGGCGAGCGCGGACGCCGCGACAAACAGCAGCAAAGAAGCAAAGAGAGATAATGATGAGGGGGTGAATAGATACCGCCGGAGTCAGAGAGGTAGCCCAGCTAGCACGCAAGTCGCTTTGGCCGGTCAATCAGCGCCCGCGGACGGCGGAGCGTCACGCTGCAGCGCGCGGATCACCTCGACGATCGTCTGCCGGTACGCGTCCGCCTCCAGCAGGATGCCGCTCACGTGGCCCGTCTTGACGTAGCGCACCGTCGCCGCCTTCCACTTGCCTTGCAGTCGCTGGTGGTTGACAAGAACACGACACACACAGGACCCGCGTCAGCTCTGATTGAAGACGGTGAACACAGGCATTGAGCCACTCACCACCCACTGGGGCTCGGTCGAGCCGAGGTACTCGTCCTCGGTGCCCACGACGAAGACGACGGCGTCCGAGCGCTGCGGCGGGTCGAAGTTGTCGATGTCCGTGATGGACAGGAACGAGCGCATGCGTTTCTTGGCCTCCTTGACGCGGTCCTCGTCCGTGAAGCCAGCCTCGTGATTTCCCGTCGACGCGCCCTGCCCGCGCAGCATCTTGTCCACGAGCGACTGCACGTGCTGCCGGTACAGCACGTCCCAGTTGCACGAGCCGGCCAGCAGCCCGTCCGCGAACACGGGCGCAGCTGACGGCGGCGCCAGCCACGCCGTGGCGCCCACCTCGCCCGGGAAGACAGACGCGATCATGGCCGCGTGCAGCCCGCCCATGCTGCTGCCCGCCACCACCAGGCGCGAGAAGTTGAGGTGGTCGCGGAAGTACGCCAGCAGCGACTTGGCCTCCTCGATCGTGGCCTGCCCCAGGATCGGCAGGTCGCTCACCCTGCATCAGATGTAGAGAGAAGGCGGCATCAGCCACAGGCGATCAGAAGCTCTATCGGCGTGCATAAGGCACCGACCTCCGCAGCTTGGAACCCTTCTGGTCGTCCGGCTTGCGCTTGCCGTAGAACGGGCCCTCCAGGATCTGGCATTGAGCGATGACGACTAGAAGTGTTAGTCGTAGTGCCTACAGTTGTGACTGACGGAAGGAGGACGCACCAGCGTGGCGATGCCCATGCGCGCGAGCGGCAGCGCGATGGACGAGCGACGGTGCAGGTAGCCGTGCTCGCCCGTCCCTGGCAGCAGCACTGCGCATTGTCCCAGTATCAGTCCGTGAGTTCTAGTGCTACCCTGTCAAATCTACGCGATCGACGGCTGCCTACCGACAAGCGGCCGGTTGGGCGCGCCGAGCGGGAGTCCCTCGTCGCGCTCCGCCCACTCGAGCGGCGTGACAAGCTCGCAGAAGGCGTCTAGGCTCTCCTCGGGCAGGTACTGCCTGGCGTTTGGCAGCGTACTGCGGAAGCGGCCCTCCTGCACGCGCGCGTTGGCGTTGGGCAGCTCTCGGCGCGCCGTCCAGACGATGTCGCGCGCGCCCAGCGCGTTCACCTCACGCATGCGATTGCTCTGCAGCACCTCGCGCAGGCGGCGGGGCGTGTTGAGGTCGCCCCAGCCGTCGCAGAAGAACCCGTTGGGGAAGAGCAGCGCGTTCTGCGTGAGCGAGGCGGCCGCGCGGTCTAGCAGCCGGTGGTGCGCGCTCGTGAGCCCGTCCAGCAGCCGCGAGGGCGCGCGCAGCAGCAGCGCCAGCACGCCCCACGGGTGCAGCGCCAGCGCCGAGGACACCGCCAGCTCGAGCGTCACAGGTCGCAGTCGGTGCGCCAGCGGCGGCGGCCAGCGCCAGCTCAGCCGCCGAGAGGAGGAGCCCGACGCCGGGCTCGCCATGTTGGCACTGCGGGGATGCGACCAGACTGATAATAACGGTACTATTGTATACGTTGGGGGATCCGACGGCCAGTCGGACGCGACTTATTCGAGTGGCCCGACTTGGATTTTTGGCCACAGGTTTTCTCTTGTTGGTGGAGTATGAGATCGCGTTGACTGGGAGTTTGTATGCGGAACGCAAAGACACGAACGGCGTTTCGACCGAGTGAGTGACAGAAGTGGCCCAATATTGGGGGTTGATGCTTACTGGAGAAGAGAAATAGGTGCGCGTTCTGTCACTTGCTGATAAGAATGAGCAACCCGACCCCGCACCAGCCTGCATCTTTGTTGCCGGCGGAGAATTAACCGTAATTCAGGAGTACAAGGGTACAAATCGCGGGTTACAGAGTTGATTTAGCACAAATCGTCGTCACGACGCATGCGTTGGTTGAATAAGATTTCGCGGTACAGTACCGTCACGGTCGCGTAAACTAATGCGAACGATCACGCGTGAACTCGGTGTACCCATCTGGCAAAAGACTGTACACTACAGTATTGTGGGGTACGGTACACCTCTCCTCCAACCGACTCAGATCAGAAACTGAAGGTGTCCAAGCTGATCCCAGGCATGGCGTCCAGCACCTCCAGCGCGTCGATGGCGCGCGGCCGGCGGCTCGGGTCGCGCCCCAGGCAGCTGGTGATGAGCTCTGAGATGGATGAAGGGCACTCGCGCGACAGCTGTGGCTTGACGAGTCCATCCGCGATCCGCTGGAGCAGCTGCAGCGGTGGCAGGTCCGCGCCCTTGGCGTCCGCGAACGGGTGCTGCAGCGCGTCCAGCTCGCACAGCACGACACCCAGCGAGTACATGTCGGCCTTCTCCGAGTACTCGCGGCTCTGTAGCACCTCCGGCGCCGACCAATACGGCGTGTCCGTGCCTCTGCTCACGTCGGACCGCTCGCTGGCAGCCCTCGCACCGTCGTCATCGCCCGAGCTGCGTCGCCGACTGGCGCCAAAGTCCGTCAGCTTGGCTTCCAATGTGGATGTGAGCAGCACGTTCCGCGTCTTTAAGTCGCGGTGGATCACAGCAGGCGAGAGGTCGTGGTGGAGGTAGCAGAGCCCGCGCACAATGCCGATCGCGATCTGCAGCTTCTCCCGCTTCCACGAGAGCTGCGCGCCGAACGACTGGAGACAGTGGTGCAGGTCGCCGTTCTCCATGTACTCGGTCACGAGCCACAGATTGTGCAGCGTCGAGCTCGTGACGCCCAGGAAGCGAACAATGTGCGGATGGCACAGCGAAGCTGTGAGCAGAATCTCGTTCGTGAACGTCTCCAGCGCACCGGACGTGCACTTGCGTCGCCTTTTGAGCAGTCGCTTGGCCGCCACGCGCTGGTCGTAGAGAAGGCAGAGCCACACTTCTCCACACGATCCTCTGCCTACCAGGTGGTGAAACTTGAGGTCCTGGAAGGCGATGACAGAGTCGCACACGTGCGGACTCTCCAGCAGCAGCTTCATGGAATTGATCAGGTCCATCCAGCCGCCGGCACTGTCGCTGCCAAGACCGGCCGTTGCATTCGGGACCATCGCGGGAAACGGATCCGAGAACGCGCCGATAAACTCCGCTTCCGGACTAGGAAGACCGGACGACTTCGGAGTCAGCACCGTGGTCGACGCATCAGTCTTGTCGGCATGGTTGAGCGTTCGAGTGCGGTCTGTCGACCGCCTCCGCCGGATAAACACTCGATACAGGAGCACGCTGCGATAGCGAAGTCCGAACGCTGCGAGGACTAGCACCACAATCGCTGCCACTGGGATAGTGACGATGTACCAAACTGATGAGAAGGATTGAGTCTCCTGGGCAGTCTGAGCCACTTGCTGTAACCAAGATGTCACGAGCACTCCCGGAGTTGGACGACACCATCTTGCCGTCGAGTCGGCAGCGTATGCAGCGCAGGGAATGATCATTTCAGGAAGCCTAGCGCAGCTTTCGTCGTCGCTGGCGCTGCTGTTGGTTAGCTGGAGAGCAAACAGCAACTGCGACTCGTTGGTGGTCAAACCGGGGGACAGTTTGCGGTGGACGCGAACATCTGGAAGCATGTCGTCGCCCGCGCCGTTGGCCCATATTGGCATCGACGATAAGGTAGTTGATGCTGCAGCGAGCGATCCATTGCCATCATCCACACTCACGGCGCAGCGACTTGGTGTTGTCAGCGCTTGATACCCGTCGCATCGAGCTGCGCGGCGCCAAAATTGCACGCTATCGTCAGTGTGCGAACTGTTGGAGGCGAAGGCGGACGACGCGCACGTTTGGGTGATACACCCTGCATTTTGGACTTCTGTTGTCGAAATCATGAGATCACTCATGGCGAGGCCGCACTCCGAGTAGATCTGCACCAAACCACCACCATCTCCCAGCGCGTAACCGGAATCCCACAGCAGTGCGCGCTGCAGCAAAGGCGGAAGCTCCGAAAACTGTAGCGCAAAGTTGTTCAGCCGCTCCTCGACATCTCTCGGTAAAGCTGTGAGTGTCAGCGCATCAGACTGGTCGCCTGCAACATGACGCCGATAAAATTGCTGGGCTAAATCAGATGACCGACCGTCAAACTGAAAGCCCGGGTTGATAGTGACGCCCGACTCGTCTTCCTTTGAAGCATCGTTGCTGTTGTTGGCGTTCCTCTCGTCGCTACCTGATGCGTCGAGCTCCGCCAGTTCCGAGGTGTCCAAGCCGAGAAGTTCGGCGTATTCGCGTAGCCACCGCGCTAATAGAGGGGATCTCTCTGGTCGACACCAGCGCGCACTCGAGCTTGCTGCGTACGGGATGCACGGGATAACGAGCGTCGATGCCGCAGAGCACACCTGATCAGGCGTTGCGCGTGTCCCAGTCGCGGTGGATTGGGAGAGTTCGCTCGCGCTGGTGCTATGGATTGCGAGCATCGAGTTCGCGGATCCAGCGACAGCGTCGTGTCTCCACACGAACAGACTGGGTGCGACGTTAAGCTTCATCAACGGTCCGTTGCCGGTCGACCAAATCGAGGCGACGTCTGTGTTGGTTGCTGCTCCTATGCTCGTAGATGCGCACTTGACCAGCGATTCCAGGCGCCCGATCGACTCACACGCTCGAGAGGTGGTCCAAGAACCCGTTGAGGTCGGCGAGGTGGTCGAGCAGGTAAGCGACGAGCATGCTGTGCCCGCCATCTCATCAGCAGAAAGCGCGATATCAGCCATAGCCGGTGCGCGCTCGCAGTCCGTGAGGATCGTCGCCAGCTCTCCGTCACTTGAAGCACTCAGAACGTAGCCCGCATCCCAGAGAACTGCGCGCTGCAGCAGCGAAGGGAGTGTGTCGAAACTGAGCGAGTAGCCGCGCAGTTCCTCGGCAATGTCGTCCGGCACACCGCGAGCAAGAACAACCGTGTCTGCATCCGCTGCAGATGATGACGACTCGCTTGTCAGCACTTGGGCTTGCCAATACAGCTTGTAGTACAGCGCGACAAAGTCGGACGTCGAGCCTTCCTCGGTCGTGTCATCCGTAGACGCCGGGAGCGATGCCGCCACGGACAGCCGGAGTGTGATGACCGCAAGGACGACGGCGCGCAGGCATCGCATGCCGAACAGTGCACGCGTGGGCGGTGGTGCGCGTGTGAAGATGCAGCGACCAAGGCGTGTGGTGCTAATACGGGTCATGGTGTCGTGTCAAATCGAACGCTGCAGATGGCCGTGTGGTCCCACCCACACGCCACGCTGCCCACATCCGCACCCACCCGAGCGCTCAGTTTGTTTCCGTGGGTTTCTTCATCTTCTACTGCTGTACATCAGCGCTCGTCAGCGGAAAGAAAGAAGCCCGATGGCCACAGGGAAGGAAGAAGCGCGCATACCCACGGTCAGTTCTCTCCTCTTTCCTTCGAAAGAGTCGGCGCCGCTCCGAACAAACCGCCAACGAACAGAGTTCAGCACGCGCCTTCTGCGTTCCCCACACGACGGAAACCCGCGCGACGCTTCATCGACCGTTCCCTTCGTGCCGCGTGACGCGCGCGCCGCTTCCATGGGCGCGGAGGCGTCGCCATGTAGTTGATAGCGTTGGTATTTGTCGGGCTTTCCCTTTATGGCGAGACCACTGGTGACGGCAATGACGGGTCCAGTTCAACCGGGTCGGCGGGTCGGGTTCACGTCGAAGCGGCACGTTGAAGGAGCCAGACCATACATTCCTCAAGTGTAACGTGGTGGGTTCACTGCACTTCAACTCGACCCGTTTACAACCCGTCCGGAGGAGTACCGTGGCGAGAAAGGACGAAAAGGACACCTTTGGTTGATATTTGCTTTTCTCCTTCACGACAAAAGACAAGACGGTACTTGGGGATACAACGAGCAAGAAGAGAGTAGATGGCGGGCGTGGCCCTCTACTTCTTCTGGTGGTTGATGAAGCGCAGCGCGAGCAGCGCCAGCACGCGCAGCGCGGCGATCATGATGATGTTGATGGTCATGTAGTAGCCGATGTCCGAGTAGCGGATGTCGAAGACGGCGTCCAGGTAGGATCGGATGGGGATGTTGCCGATGGCAGCCGGCGCGCCCTCGAGGATCTGGCAACCCGCCGGGTACGCGCTCATGTCGATCGTCGTGTTGGTCTTGAGCGCGTACACGACCTCCTCCAGCTCGGCGTCCGAGCACTCGCCGAAGAGCAGCGCCGAGAAGAGCATGAGCGAGTAGCGCTGCGGCGTGATGTCGAACAGCCACTTGTAGTTGTGCGGGATGGAGCTGGCCGGCGGGTTGAAGCCCATGAACAGCACGAAGATGGAGTTGAAGAGCACACCCAGCAGCGCCGCCACCTCCACGCTCGGCATGGCGAACGACAGCAGCTGGCCCAGGTATACCTGACATAGCACGTGCAGCGTCATGTTGAGCCAGTAGAAGGCCCAGCGACCAAAGCCCGTGAAGCCCGCCATGAAGTAGAAGATGGCCGAGAAGAGCAGGCTTGCGACCGCCGTGTACGGGATCTCCACGGCCGTGAAGCCGATGAAGTACCAGAACGAGTTGTACGTCTGCGACGCGCGCTCGCGGTAGAACGACTGACGCTCCTCCGAAGCCACCGGAACGGCACTGTTGAGCGCCACGATACCCAGGAACGCCGTCGTACAGAACACCATACCGAGGCCACTGTTCACCTCCTGGTAGGTCTTGTAGTTGGCGCCCACGAACACGAGGCCGAAGAGCACCCCCATGAAGATGTTGACCGCCATACGCGTCCAGCTGTACGTCGGCAGACGCCAGTAGATACGGAAGAAGCGCTGCAGCACCATGCGGGCCTGCATCATGCTGCTCGACGCACGCTTGGCCGAGAACGACAGCGCAGATTCGCCAGAAGCAGGGCGCGAAACACCCTCCTCGCCAAGCTCGCGCTCCATCTTCGTCTTGAGCGGGCTCTCATTGAAGCGGGCTGCAAAGTCCACGTCCGTCTGCACGTTGTGGTCGACGCCAGCGCCGATAACCTCCAGCATCCATGTGGCCGGGTTGTAGTCAGCCTGGATCGCCGGCACGCCCGGGATCTCCTCAAAGTAGGTAATCAGGTTCGACGCGCGCTCGCCCAGATCGCCGAAGAAGACCGTCTCACCGCCGCGCTTGAGCAGAAGCAGGCTGTCGAACAGCATAAACACCTCGGTTGACGGCTGGTGGATCGTGCACAGAATCGTACGGCCCGAGTTGGCCACCTTGCGGACACCGTCCATGATGACCTTGGCTGCACGCGCGTCCAGACCACTCGTCGGCTCGTCAAGGAAGATCACACTGGGCTGGGCCGCCAGCTCAACACCAATCGTCAGGCGCTTCAGCTGCTCAACCGTGCAGCCACGCACGCAGTAGTCAGCAATCGGGTCCAGGTCCAGCAGCTCGAGGCACTCCTGCACCGAGTCCAGCTTTTTCTCCGCCGACACATCGCTGCCCTGGCGCAGGAACGCGCTGAACGTGAGAGCCTCGCGGATCGTGGCAGCATCGGAGTGAATGTCCATCTGCTCGCAGTAGCCCGTGCTGCGGCGAATGGCAAGGTCGGTCGCAGGGAAGCCGTTGAGCAAGATCTGACCGCGCGCCTTGCCGCCCGTCTTGCGGCCAGCGATCACGTCCATGAGCGTCGTCTTACCGGCACCAGAGGCGCCCATGAGCGCCGTCATCTTGCCCGGGCGCGCAAAACCAGAGACACCCTTGAGCAGATCCTTGGTCGCCTTCTTGTCCTTCGGGTCCGGCACCGTGTACCACAGGTCCACGAACGCGACGGTGACCGGCACGAAGTTGCGCTCGCGCACATGGCCGGGCGTCGTCGAGGTCATCTGGAGGCGGGTCTCATCGTTGGTCTTCTCGAGCTGCGGCTTTGGGGTCGACAGCTCCTGGTAGTTGCCGTCGCCGTTGGCGGCCGCGATCTCCTTGCGCGTGGGCGGGACGATGTTCTCCGGCGTCTCGATGCGCTTGTACTCGAGCGTGCGGTACGCGAGCAGCATGCAGAAGATGTACACGACGACGTTGAAGATGAGACCGTAGTAGATCCACTCCTTCTCGGTCTGGATGTCGAAGAAGCTGAGGTAGTATTCGCCCATCTTCATGCCGTACGTCGTGCAGTAGTTGGTACCCTCGTAGATGCACTGCTCGAAGCGCTCGTTGCGGTACTGGCTGATGGCGAGACTGCGGATGCCCCATGAGATGGGGTCCAGCCAGTACAGCCAGATGAAGTAGTCCGGCAGGTTGCTGCGCGTCACGACAAAGCCCGCGAACAGGATGGCGATCAGCAGCGACGTCATGGCCAGCGGCTTGGCCACGTGCACGTCTGTGGTCGCGCACGCGATGTAGAAGAAGAAGGCCGAGAACGTCAGGTTCGTAAGGAACAGGATCAGCTCGAAGAGCAGGTACGCGCCCACGGTCGTCACGAAGCCGCACATCCAATACACGAACGAGCCGAAGACGAGACTCTCGACGATTGTCAGCGGGATCTGGCTCACCGACATGGACACCACGTACGACGACGTCCGGTAGAAGTTGGCGCGGCGCTGCTTGTAGAAGACGTCGCGTGCGGCGAAGTACACGGGCAGCATGGGCGTCTGCGCGAGCGCCAGGTACATGATGGAGAAGAAGATGATACCCATCACGACCTGCACGTCCGTGAAGTCAAACTGCCAGAACACACTAGCGTACAGCAGACCCATCAGCACGAGCAGCACGGCCTTCCCACGAAGGAACGCCTTGTTGCGGACCGTCACCATGATCTGGCGGCGCATTAGCGTCGCCGTGCTGGCCCAGAACGTCTGCTGGAACTCGGGCACGGGGTCGAAGTGGTGCTCCGCGTCCTTGATACGCGCCGGGTCCAGCGGCATGTTGAGCGCCGCCAGCATGTCGGCGTGGACGCGCGAGCGGACAAATCGCTCGGCAAACTCGCTCGGAAAACGCGGGTGCTTGCTGCTACCAGCGTTGGCGCCCGAGGCCGGAATGGCGATCTCGTACTGCGCCTGCTTGTCCGTGCTCAGGTCCACGAGGAAGTCAGCGACGTCGCGGTTGGGCGGGCACACGAAGCCGAGCTCGCGGAAGTAGTCGACGGCCTGGTCGCGCGGGCCGTGGTACAGTACCTCGCCTTCGTTGAGCAACAGGACGTTGTCGAAGAGCTCGAACACCTCCGGAGCGGGCTGCAGGAGTGACATGACGATCGTCTTGCGGAACGTCTTGGCCAGGCTGCGCTGCGTGCTGACAATGTCGAAGGTCGCGGCACTGTCGAGACCCGTCGAGATCTCATCCAGCATGCACGCCGCCTTGTTGCCGAACTCCATCTCACCCGTCGTCACGCGCTTGCGCTCGCCACCCGAGATACCGCGCATCATGTTGTCGCCCACGACGGTGTCGGCACAGTTGTCGAGACCGAGCTGCTGGATCACGAGCTCCGGCATGTGCTCATTCATGGCACGCACGGCCTCCAGCGCGCGGCGATTCTCCTCCGGCGTTCCGTTGCAGAAGTGCTGCGCGAATGCACGGTCCGCGAGCGCGGCGCCGCCCGAGAACTTGTGGGCGAACTCGAGCGTCTCACGCACGGTGAGCATGGGGAAGTGCGTATCGCGCTGCGTCACGTACGACACGAGCTGCGGGAGCTTGCGGATGAGCTGCGACTGCGCCGTGCCGTTGTACGAGATCTCTCCCTCGAGCACGATGTTCTTCTCGACCGGGAAGCGGCCGCCGAGCACCTTCATCAGCGCCGACTTGCCCGAGCCGGGCTGGCCGAGGATGAGCGTCATGGTGCCCGGCTTGAGCACGCCGCTCAGGTTCTTCAGGATCTGCTTCCGCACGACCGTCTTTTTCTGCCCGCAGCGCCCGTACTTCTTCTTGAGATGGTTGACGATCGTCGGCAGCTCGGCCTTGGTGTCGTCCTCGTCGGTGACGACCAGGTCGGCGCCCAGCGACAGATTCTGGAAACGTACCTCGAGCTGCGGCAGCGCCTGGCCGAGCGCGGTCTCCATGCGGGACGCGACATGGTGGTGCAGGGCCTGCGGGCCGTGCGCCATCAGGTCGCTCGCCGAGTCGTACACGATGGCAGGCGACGGCGGTGGCGCCGCCGACACGGACAAGGTCCGCGCCTTCTCTGGCGTCGGCATGATTCAGTCGCTCACCCCACACTCAGCCGTCGCGATCGGAGCTTTGGCTGTGCAGACAGACTCGAAAAGCGGGTGAGCGCTTCCACGGCGAATCGAGAAATGGCGAGCGAGCAAGAGAGACGCAGGGGTGCGCCAGCGAGCGCGGAGGAAGGGGAGGGATCAGGCAGGGCGACCGACGAACGCGGACGCAGGCAGGCAGGCACGCGGGGAGAGAAGGGCGAGGGGCGAGGAGAGGGCGAGAGAAAAGCGACGACGCCAGAAAGCGAGACGTACTCCGGGCGCGGGGAGTGACACGCGCGCCCGATGATCTTATGTCAGGGACAGGCCCACGACGGACACGCACGACCGATCATGTAGAGACCGGCGGCAGACGACTTGGTCTCGGTATGGAGCGCCCACAATGGCGGGGGATAGTTGATAGAGGCCAAGTGGCCAAGTGGCTGAGCAGCTCCGAGATAAGACGAGACGAGCGGACGACCGCGATGTAAGCGCGCGGTGACCAGCCCTTCCCCTCCCGCCGCGTTCTTTCGCAGCAGGCGTTGACGCTGTCAAAGTAATGATTTTAGACGTAACACACTGCGTTGTGCGGCTTATGGCTGCTCATCCCCCCCCCCCCCCCCCCCCCCCCCCCCCCCCCCCCCCCCCCCC
>JAASGW010000125.1:0-59130 GCA_023334395.1 Phytopythium sindhum
AATATCTACGACATTAAGGCCAACCCGAGCGTCGTCTCCAACTGGAACTTCAAGGGCGTCACCGTCTCCGGCGGCAAGGGCACTTGTAGCGGACAGCCCAGCAACATCGCCTGCTAAGCAATAGTCATGCATTGGCAAACACTTTGGGCTAACGTACGAACACTGTTGGACAATGTTTCTGTTGTGTTGTAAGTATTATTGCTGAGAATAGAAAAACTGAAGCGGTGTGGTTCAAACGATTTTTGACCACCACTCCTTGAACTAGTTGTGTTGAGCACATTATCTGCTGGTCGGTTTTTCGAAAGACGATTTGAACTGTACTGCTGTAGCTCTCTGCATCAAGTGCACATTAAGAGCATTTAGAACCTTGTCCATGCAATGGCTCCAGCGCATCCAACACTTCACGGAAGTACACAGCATCGGAATGCCGTTGCCAACTTAGTACTTAAGTGACGTTAGTGTGGTCTACACAAAATGGACAACATGGTGTCCACCGATGAATCCGCTCTTTTCATGCACACGTTAGTGCTCAAGCGACAACTTGATTACTGTACTGTGTCTCCATCTGAGGTTGGGAATTCACTCTGTTGTTGACGAACTACAACTCGTGGGCTCGATCCTTCGCGATGGGGCTTCCTCAAGCGTCGAATTCTCCATTGTTGTGCACTGTGAAGTAAAAATCCGTTCGAATGCTGCGCTGCACCCGCGCCTCAAGGATTTGTGCATGATATGGTGAGTGGAAATTGGAAAGCAGATTGACCAGCGGATACCAAACGGCGTTCGCCACCTCGGCCTACAGCTAGAGGACTCTACGCTACGTGCAATGAGAGCCAACCATCTCTCCCTACCACTCATACAACGCGTCCGTCCTGTAGGAGCTTCTGGAACTTTGCCCTCTCGAATGTTCGCCGCAGCCGGTGTCCACAACTCGCACAGCTCGTGTACAGTACGCTGCTGTGCTGCATGGTGTCCAGATGGACGCCCGTGAGCACGGCCAGGGCAGCGCCGGCAATTGCTGCTCAACAGTGTAGCGTGGTTCAAGATTGGAGCAAGCTCTCATTGTCTCATCTCGAACGGCAAAAGTGACGACGGGACAACTCGGTTGGAGACAACACGTCAACGGCTGCGCGAGTTGCGCTTCCCGTTAATACCCTTCGACCGCCCAGAACGTATTAATTAATGGCGTATCGACCGCCTTCATGCCGCCTGGTCGACCCTGCTACTGTTCATGCAACGTCCCATCCGCCATGATCGCTGAATCCGAGCGAGCGTGCAAGTACTGTACTGCTCACTATCATATGCGTATTTATAGCATCGAGCCATCCCTGTGAACACCTGCCCGGAGCACTCATTGCGTGGCTGCAGGCTCATTGGTAGACGCAAACACATCTTTCGTACACATTTTCATTGATTGAGGCGGCGTCATTTGTTGGCACGGATTTATTGAGGCGAACGCTCCCTTCGAATCCGGGGGAGACGTTCTTCTGAATAATTCATTCCTGAACTTACTTCGCCCGCAACAAGTCTCACCGCCTCCATTCAGAGCCTATCTCCGACTCACACCGCCATGAAGATATTCGGCCTCGTCTCTCTTTTCGCCACCATCCTCGCTGCGGTCACATCCGGCACGTCAATGATTTAAGACGCCGAGAATAGCTGCGTTCTCATGGGCACCTACGTCAACGGTACCGACGTCTCCAACTGTGGCACCATCGTCATCCGCTCGCTGAAAGTCCCGGCGGGCATGATGCTCGATCTGGCCAAGACCAAGGCTGGGGCTACGATCAAGTTCGAGGGCACCACCACCTTTGAACCGAAGGTAAGCCTTCTCAACGTTCACCCACACGCATAAAACGGAGGCTAACACTCCCTGTGTATCTTTGTAACCATGCAGCTCTGGGAGGGGCCGCTCGTCAAGCTGACTGGCACGGGCCTCACTGTCACGGGCTCCGGCACCCTCGATGGCCAGGGCTCCTGGTACTGGCCGAAAGGCCAGAAGGTCACACGGCCGCTCTTCTTCCGCCTGCACAAAGTGATTAATTCCACACTGTCGAGCTTCACTATCAAGAACTCGCCCTTTCGCACCTTCAGCATCCTCAACTCAGACCACACCACGATCGACGGGCTTACGCTCGACTCAACCGCGGGCAACGGCCTCGCCAAGAACACGGACGGCTTCGACCTTGGCCGCAACGACCACGTCATCATCACCAGTTGCCACGTGTACAACCAGGACGACTGTCTCGCCATGCAGTCGAGCACCAACACCATCTTCTCGAACGACTACTGCAAGGGAGGCCACGGTATCTCGATTGGCTCGCTCGGGGGGCCCGTGGTGGACCACGCAGACACGGTCAACGGCCTAACTGTGGTCAACAACACAATCGTCGACAACAGCAACGGTCTGCGCATCAAGACCATCATTGAGCTCGTTGGTCTTGTCGCCAACGTCGAGTACATCAACAATACGGTCGAGAACTGCAAGAACGCGATCGTCGTGCACTCGGACTACAACAAGACCAAGGGTGGCTACACGGGCAACCCGACCAGCAAGGTGCCGATCACCAACATCACGATCGACGGCCTCACGGGCACGGCCACCAATCTCTACGACATCAAGGCCAACCCGACCGTCGTGTCCAACTGGAAGTTCAAGAACATTCGCGTGAAGGCGGGTACTAAGGGTAACTGCAGCGGCCAGCCGAGTAACACCGTGTGCTAAATGTGTCGACCCAGCGAGAAGATGCACCGACCAAGAAACAACGTGTTTTGGCTGATAGTTGCGTCGCGTTGGAATGCAAAGAACACTTCAGCGCTTTCTCTTTTGGTAGTCTGGTTACAGAGAGCGATAGCGGCATACAAACAAAATACAGTAGTGCTCTCTAAGCCAGTCTCTCATGCAGGACCACACAAGCGAGGACTTATCATAGTACTCTCGTCGCATGCGCGATCGGTCAAAACGCTGGCGGTAGTTCGCCATCAGCCACTGGGAGATTTCGTAGTAGTTCGAGCTGTACGCGTGGATGAACGCTGCACGCGAGCAGCCCTCGGTACGGTTGGCGTGGAGAAAAAGCAGCACATCAAAGCGCCCTAGCCAAGCGGCGTTGTCCATTGCTTGTGTCGTGCAGCCTTCCATGCGATTCGTATGAAGCCACTTGACCATCTCCAAATCTCCGCGCTCCGCGGCGCTATTCATCGCGCTTGTTGTGCAACTAGAGGAGCGCTTCTCGTGCAGCCATTTGATCAAGTCGAGCCGTTCAGCGCTTACCGCGTTATCTATTGCGCTCGGCGTGCACGACAGCGAGTAGTGACGCTCGAGCCAAGCTACTATCTCCAGGTGACCATACCCAGCTGCTCCATCGATCGCTTTGCTGGCGCACCCTTCGGAACGATTCGCATGCAGGAACTGCACGACCTCAAGATGGCCATTGGTAGCTGCGTCATCCATCGCCTTGATTGTGCACTCCTCCAACCGGTTCTCGTGTAGAAACTTGACAATTTTGAGGTGTCCTCTCTTTGCCGCCTCATCAATTGCTGCCTCCAAGCCCCGGGCTTCGGTATCGAAATGGAGCCACATCAGCAGCTCCAAGTTCCCAGTGAACGCATGAATATTCACAACAGCCGGATGGTCGGGAAATCCTTCCGAGTGACTGGCATGAAGCCACTTGAGGGTATGAAGATCTCCGAAAATTGCAGCGTCGAACATTGCAGTTGTTGTCGCCACCATCTCCACCCATGGGAAGTTTGCATTGGTGACCCACTCGATGATATCGAGATGCCTCGACCCAGCAACGACGTCGAGATCAAATTTGTACGGGAACTTGACCGAGATCGGGTCGTGAGCACCACATATTTGAGAAACACAACCGCTTGCTCCCATCTTCACCCCTCGTCGCAGCAGATTGTTCTTGAATACGTCGTTGGTGAGCCCCGCAAACCACTGCACGACATCCAGACGCCCTGCGCTCGCAGCATACGATAGTTCCTTGCCGTCGCACACGTATCGCCTGTTGTTCCAGAGAATCGCCCACTGGAGATACTGCAACGGAGCCTTCCCGAACACTTCGTGGTTCAAGTCGAACGGCCGCCACTGGCTCGGCTCGTACTTCTCGCGTATCCGCCGCAACACTTGGATGTGGCCTCTCTTCACCACCAGCTCCACCATGTTGACGTCAAACGCGACGTAGCCGGCCCGGTTATCTCGTAGCAGTCACGACAGAACGCGCGCACGTCCATTCTCGGTAGCAGCTTTGGCCGCTCGAGTCACTTGGGCGCCGGGCAAATAGCTCAGCACCAGCCACTGCACCATCGACAGGTCACCACGCGCCGCCGCAACCTCGAGACCGCGATTGAACAGCCACTCATGGTAAAACAGGTCCACTGGCGGAGCGTCAGGCGTGCGCTCGTGACGTTCCTGTTCTTGGAAATCGGCGACACGTCTAACGAGACGCAGCGATCCGCTCTTGCAGGCGTTCACGATATTCCACGCGCGAGTGCAGTCAGCAAAATCGCTGATGCTGTCGACGATATGGGGCAATCCCAGCAGGCGAAGGCAGCGGACGCGGCAGAACGCTGGGACGGCCGCGAGGGGGGGAACAAATCTTGCGGAAGATCTATGACGAAGTACGAAGTTTACAGGCTGGTCGGTCGCCTGCAGCGAGGTTTGAGAACTGTCTAGGCAAGAGTCGACTGGTTTGACGGTTGGAGAAGGGTCTTTGCGCTCTCGGTTGCTGGTCATTTCCATCTTCGCCTGGATCTGATGGTTGGCTTGTCGCAGTCGGGAGGTGCCTCATCGCTGCAGCTGACCGATATGTGGTGGAGACTTTCGATACGCGCACCAGTCTCTCGACACCGTCTTACTTGTTGCTATAACCGGAATGCCATTCTCCATCGTCTGCTCACGCGTCGTGTGCGAGTATTTTTGGAATGGTGAGAGCCCTAGTAGGTATTTTCGTGACACGCCTTGCTTCGTGAGCGAATCGCCACATTCAATCAGGCTTCGTGATGTCGAGAGCGATGGGTCCAATCCCGACGCCGAGTTCTGCATCGATGCAATCACGATTCGCGACGGACAAGACGGCGGTCCGCTCGTCGACATCTAGTGTTCTACACACGGAGGGTCTCCGCAAGTCGACGCCCTATTCGCGCTACCGACTGCTGGACGACGAAGAACAGCGGCAAGAGGTTTGCACGTTACTTCTTGCGCAGATATTCTGCTCACTCGTGGGTAAAATGCTCACGATGTCAACGTTGCACTCACGTCACTGCAGGCCAAAGCTGTCCAGCGCATCATCCGCGATCTCAAATCTCAGCGACAGTCGAAAGCCGAGTCATCACGGAACAGCAATACTGCCGCCCAGCATGGTGCTTCAAGCCCGCGATCTGCATCTTCAGACGCCAGTCGGTCGAGACGCAACTCGACCACAAAAGCAGCATTCGAGGCATTTTTTCGCCCCGAAGCAAGCGCTTCGCCGACAATGAAGACCAGGCGAGCGCAATCGAGGCATGGGTACGATCAGACTCGACAATCAAACGCTCCAGACGAGCTCCCGCTTGATTCTCCTGAGCCGCGTTCTCCGAGACACCAAGCTATCGGTGGAGATGCTTCGTCGTCGTTTCAATCGCAAGTATTGGAGGAGTTGAGACGCCTCAAGGAGGTAAGAGAAGTCGTTTGCCAATGCCAGCTGATCCTCTTCCGCTCACATGCTCCATCGTTCTCTCCACAGGCACAGCGACGCGACTTGGAAGCGATCGAGGCGCTGAAGTTTCAGAAAGAGCAGGCGGAAGAACGCGCACGACGGCTCGCTATGAAGTTGCAGCAGGGCAATGCGCGCTCAGCTTCATCCAAGACGACCTCGAAGGAAATTTTGCTCGAGGAACACCTTGATGATCACGCTAGTGATCACGGAGTTACCGTGTATGACAACAATCGGATGCCTGTTGATGACTGTGAAGGCAGGGATGAGAGCGCTCCTACGTGGGCGACGGCAGTTAATGACGACCTTGATGACCAGCCACCAGACTACGCTGATGACGAAGACGGTGAAGATTTCGATCGTGCCGCTCCCGTTGCATTGTTTGACAGTACTTCCCCTCCCAAGTGGTCTGCTCGCTGCAGTGAGTTCTTGCCCATGGAGAAGTTGAGAGAAGGATGATGCTGACCTGTCGGTTCTTCTGTATCTGCGTGTATCCTGCAGCCACAAGTGCGCCGTCCGCTTCGCCGACCACGTCACCATGGTACATATCGGCAAGAGGGAGAAAGAACGGTGCCGCTTGGTCCCCATCAGCCAGCCGTAGCCGCTCACGACCTTCAACTCCATCCCGAGTACGGGGTTATTCAAGATCTCCGTCTCGTGGTCGATCTTCGTCTTCCACCACGCAGCATCGCCGAACGCGAGGCAGTAGCGTCGGCCATACGTCGATGGACCTCATTGCAAGTCGCCGATCGTGCGCATTCTTTGACGAGAAAGAGCGGCAGCGGCTCGAAGAGGAGCAGCGTGAACGCGAGGCCGCACAACGAATCGCCCGCGCAGCGAAAGCGTCTCCGCCTAAGCAGTTGCTCAAGCACCAGGAGGCGGCGCGTCGCGAGAAGGAACAGCAGTTGCGCCAGCTCCAGCGCGAGATGAATGCGGAGCTGTCGAAGGACAAGCGTGTCAAAGCGCGTGACGTGCCGCTAACCACGTACATGCCCATTTCCATGACTGACGGCAGAGAAGCTGGCGGCGTCAACACGGAGGCCCACCGGTCGGAGCGGATCCGAAAGCGGTCGCAGGATCTGCTGCAGGCAGTAGCGCTTCCACCTCGGATGGCCTCAGCCACTGCGGCACCAAGTGATCCGACAGAGCCCCTTCGAATGACCATCAAGATGAAGAAGAAGCTGATGGAGGCTGCGCAGCAGGAGGCCGAGCGGCAAAGCCGACGCCCGAAGCCCGTACCGAACTTTGACCGGCTCCACAGGCAGTGGGGCAAGATGCTCGCACAGAAGCGCGCCAAGCAGGCGAGGGTCTCTTCTCGTGACGATGAAAACGACGCTCAAGGAGACCAGGAAGCTGTCCAGCCGAAAGGAGCGACCGTGTGCAAGGAGTTCTTCGTGTCGCGTGCGGAGAAACTGGAGGAGCTGCGCGTTCGGAAGGAGGCGCGGCGTCGGAAGCTCTTGGCCGAGGAGCAGGAGCGTCTGCGCCTCGAGAAGGAGAAGCAGGAGAAGCTGCTGCAGCGCATCAAGAAGGAGAACGCGGCTGGAGTTAGCAGCAAGTCCGTCGCTACTAAGACGGAGCAGTTACGCGTCCAAAAGCTGCTGGCAGACGCGGCGGAGGCGGAGAAGCGGCGACAGCGCGAGCAACAGGAGGCGGACGCGCGCGAACGAAAGCTGCGCGAGGCTTCACGGCGCGTGGCAGCGCAGGTCAAGCAGGCGGAGGCGCGGAGGCGGGATGAGTACTCTGGCACGTTCGTGGAGCTGCCGACCGATCCGGTGAGCGCCAAGGCCAAGGAGAGCCGGCAGCAGTTCAAAGAGGCCATGAGGCGCAACCGCGAGAAGCTGCTGGCGGCCGTCGCGCTCAAGCCGAGTCTCATGGAGCGGTTTACCACGGACGTCAAGCGCGAGGAGCACAAGCGCGCGGCGCTGGAAGCGGTGGTGACCAATGTCTTCCGAGGTGATACGGCTGCGATGAAGGGCGTGCTGACCGACGAAGAGCAGGAGCTTGCGCTGGAGCTGGTCGCTGCAAAAGGAGGAGACGAAGAGTAAGAATGAGAAAAACTACTGTTGTGAATGAACGGATGGATTCCCCATGATGATGATGCGGGCACCTCTACTTGCCGCTGGCTCTACTTGGGCAGCATGGACTTGAACAGCTCGTAGGTGGCGAACTGTACGCCCATGTTGGGCACAGCGCGCACGAGCGTGGGCGTGAGGCCGCGGTAGAAGGACACGAAACCCTCCTGCTTGGCCAGCGTCACGTAGCAGTGGATCGCGTGCCGGTAGATGCGGGGCGCGCCGCCAGAGCCCTGCATCTGCAGCCGCCGCCGCACTGTGTCGTTCGGGTACGTGAGGATGGTGGCGAGCATGCCGGCGCCGCCGCCGCACATAATCTTGCCGGCGAAGTCGGCCTTGAGGTCGATGTCGGCGGGCAACAGCTGCGTGAGCACGTCATACGCGCCGAATTTGATGCCCTCGTACGGGATGCTGCCCGCGAGTGTAGGTCCGATACCGCGGAAGAGCGCGCGGAAGCCCTCCTCACGGAACGTGCGCAGGAAGGTGCTCGTGATGCCGCTGTAGGGCGCGTCCTTGCCGATGTAACCCGACACGCGCGTGCGGATGAGGTCTAGCGGATAGGTGAGCACCGAGGCCGTGAAGCCCGCGAGCGAGCCGGACGCGAAGGCGCCCCAGGCGGGCAACGCGCCCGGCTCTGCGGCGTTGAGCGAGCGGAAAATGTCCTTGTAGATGTCCGAGAAGCCGAAGAGCACGGCCTTGTGCGGCACGACGCGCACGCAGGCGGCCATGTTGCCGCGCCAGAAGCCTAGCAGGCCCTCTTTGTGCCAAATGGCCAGCGTGGTCTGCACCATGCCGACCGACTCGCCCGTCTGGCACACGATCTTGACGCGCTCAAAGGGCGCGACCACCGTCTTGGCCACGATGCCCGCGCCGCCGCCTGCCACCATCTGCAGCAGCTGCCGCCGGTTCCACCGCGACTCCTTCTTCGCCGCCACCGCCGCCGTCATGGTCCACAGACGCCTGCGTACGTGTCTGGGGGGAGGAGAGGAAAGGAGGAGCGCGTAGTGGGCAGGCGGGCACGCGTCCGGCCGGCGAATGTGCGGTCGGGAGTGGCGTCGTACAAATACAATCCTGAAGCGTTCCAGAACTTCAGGGCGACGGTACGGTCTCTATGCAGCTCCTGGACTTCTCGGCGAACGTTAAACGCCACGTCGTGGTCGTGGCGTCGAAGAAGCGCGCTGGTTGGTTATAATATAGGTTGTTTTTATTGGTTGAAATTATGCAATCATGCGATTCGCGGAAATGTATAGAGCAACCTTCGCGCGACCTTCAGGCTGTGATTGGCACGGACCATCACTCTGCATATCAAGCAGAAAGGTTGCTGTGCTGCACTTTCCGATAGTGAGCGCAAGTGGGAAAGCGGGAAAGGACGTCGTCCCAATGGAGCGGTTCGTGGTGCGCGGGCAGGGGGCGGCGGCGCTGGCGGCGAAGGGCGACGCGAAGGCGCAGGGCAAAGCGCTCGGCAAGCGGCGGCACCGGCAAACGACCATCGACGTGGGCGGCAAAGTGGTGCGTCCGCTGTGTTAGTACTGTAGTAGTATTGTATACTCAAGAGAACCAAGAGCTGATATCGGCGGTGCGATGTAGGTGGTGGAGGAAATGGTGTTCCACCTAAAGGACGAACTGGACGCTGCAACAACGCCGTCGGAGATGTTAAACGTTCTGGAGGCGCTGGAGCAACTCTTCATATCGCTCGAGATGCTGGAGAAGACGCTTATCGGGCGTGCGCTCACGCGACTACAGCGTCGCGCGCCAAACGGTGTGTCCTGCGACGTGCTTCTTGCTGATATGTTCTTGGGTAATCTCGGTGTGCTTCTTCCTGCTAATCGTGAACTATGTACTGTGTGCGTTGCGTTACAGAGGAAATCGAGGCACGGGCGGCGCAGCTGCTCAAGACCTGGAAGGCGCGCGCCAAGAAGGCGGCGCGCCGACGCGCTCGGCGGGTGGAGACGTATGGACGCAACTTCGCAGACTGATGCTGCTGATGAAGGGTGGATGACGTGGTGGTCTTTTTATTTATGAGGCACCCAGTCTCTCGTGAAGGTTGCTCGTGGTGTTCATCTTCAACATGCGGTGCGTGAGTGGACTGAGAAGGCTTGCGTTGCCCCAAGGACCACTTAGCGACAATGCCCCGAGTGGATGCCGCTCAGCTCGATTCCGACGGGGCAATCGCTACCGCTGCGACATGGGATCTCTCGATTAGGCGGTTGAATACCTGCCCAGTTCCCAATTCTCTCCAAGTCGATCAACCAACCTGTGAACGACGTCATGGATCCGCCGCAAGACTTGTTTCCGCCTCCGCTCGCGAGTGTCATGGCGCTATGCCGCGTCCGCTGCCCTCAACTGCTGCTGTTGCCCCACATCGTTGACTGCATCAGCGACTCTGCCGACCCCACGCACACTTGGAACATCGTGGACGCCTGCAAGAGCGGCTCGCTGCGCCTCGTTCATCGTGTCGCCTTCCGAGAACGAGCACGCGCACCCAATACTCCGCCAGTGGACTCGCTATACCACGAGTGGATGTTCAACTGCGGGTTGGAGATCGCGGCAGCGCGTGGGGACCTTATGATGGTGCAGTGGCTGGTACTGATTTACTTGCCCGACGCGCAGGTAACATATGCCACCAAAGCTGCTATCGAGAACGGGCACGTGGGTGTTCTGTCGTGGCTGCTGCGCGATGATCGAGTCGGCTACGTCGTGTTTGACGAGAGTTTGGTGGAGCTGGCTACGAAGAAGGGCTACATCGCGGTGGCGCGGTGGATTCGCGAGTCGTGCGATCGGGAACATTGGGAGCCATACGACTTGACATTATGGCGTTCAAGTTTGCACCTCTGGAGTATCTTCAGTGGGCCTCGTCAAGAGCAACAGACGATACAAGTGCAACGGGGAGGAGCTGGATAATGCTGCGATGTCTGGCGATCTATACGTTGTGGTGGTTTGCGGGTCTTCTTGACGAAGCCTACAAGAACCGACTGCGCTATCCGGTCTCGGCTAAGTTCCCGTATGAATTCCTCCTCGAAAGGGCCACTACTCGGCTTGAAATTGTCGAGTGGGTGCATAACGCGAACTTTCCATGGCTGGAGATCGTGACCACGGGCCAGGCGATGGTCAATGCTGTATTTCCATCTCCTGTCAATAGTGGGGGCGCAAGCCATCTTCGTTATCCGCTTGAGCTAGTCTAGCCCCCGGGGCAGACGTCGCCCGGGTGTAGTGTGGCGGGTAAACGTCGGCCTGGAGACCGCTCGGAAAATGGCCTGCTAAGCTACTGCTACACGACCTGAGGAACCTACTCTCCCCTACGTACTATTTATAGTCGCTGGAAAACTTGCCTTCCCGACTTGCCGTCTGGAAACCGCTGATTTGAAGGGAATCTGGATGTGGCCAAGTGGCTCCATGTCAATTGCTCGGACGTTTTTTCCGCCTCCGACTACCAGGATGCGATGGACGCGGTGCCTCTGTATGCGTATCCTGAGAACTTGGAGCTGCTGAAGTGGTTTCACTTCAACACCACCGCGCAGTCCACGACATCAGCGATGGATCAGGCGGCTAGATTCGGATATTTCGATCTCGTCAAGTTTCTCCATGAGAACCGATCGGAGGGGTGCACCAGCAAGGCGATGGATAAGGCAACTGGACGTGGTTATCTCGAGGTTGTGCGGTACCTGCACGTGAACCGGTCCGAAGGATGCATCACCAAGGCGATGGATGACACTGCTACCAACGGTCATTTTGAGATCGTCCAGCTCCTCTATGCGAACCGGTCCGAGGGGTGCACTAACAAGGCGATCGACGGAGCAACCGGGCATAGTCATTTAAATACTGTGGCGTGGGTTGAGCGTCACTATTCTCTGTCGTGCACGCCCAGTGCAACGGATGAAGCGGCGAGAGTTGGACGACTGGATATGCTGAAGTGGCTGCACGAGAACCGGTCCGCTGGACGTATGACGAAAGCGATGGATGTCGCCGCCGTATGTGGGCATTTGGACATTGTTCAGTGATTTCACAAGAATCGCACCGAAGGTTGCAGGACAGATGCGATAGATTGCGCTGCAGGATCTGGACACTTCGACATGCTGCTGTTTCTCCACGCCAACCGCACCGAACGTTGCTCGCGCGAAGTATTCGTTGGTGCCTACACAAGCAATCACTTCAAGATTTTCCGGTGGCTGGCCGAGAACTACGGGGCAATGTTTGATCGAGCGGATCTCCGGAGTCGGTACCACGATATTGACCGGGCCACTCACATGCGTAGCATGGTGAACTGGCTGCGGCATTTCTATCCCTGATGCGCTTGCTGGTCATCATTTCCGTTGGTGACAGTGCACGAGGCGTGGGCATGGGAGGCGAGCTTTAATACGCTTGGTAGCCTTTGCTACAGCTCAGATGACTTCACTCGTTACCGGTAATTGTTGCGAACAACAGTTTATTTTGACCGCATACGCATTAGAATGACCTGACTAGTGGTACACAAACCCAGCTCGCTACTGGCTTTGCACGGGCTTTCCATGCCACAGCGCACGCACATGATGCGTCAGCGCGCGCAGCTCCGCCTTCACCAAGAACCCGAGGAACCAAAAGTACGCGATGCCCGCGACCACGAGCGCGCACGTCCCGAGCACGCCGAGCTGCATGTCCTTGACGTTCACGAAGATGAGGTACAGGTTAATGACGCAGACGATCGCGCCGAAGATCCAGCCGGTGATGACGGTCGCCGAGCTGTTCACGAACCGTGTGCCCATCACATGCTTGGAGCTGGTGAAGATGAGCACCGGCAGCAGCGCGAATGGCAGCTGGATCGACTGCAGGATGTTGAGCAACTCGTCCATGCGGTCGCTGTTCTGAGGGTTCGCCTCGCTCAGCAGCGTGACCGCGAGTGCCGGAACAAGCGACAGGCCCCGCGTCACGGCCACGCGCTTCCACAGCGAGAGGTGCAGGCTCAGGAAGCCTTCCATGACAAACTGACCGGCGTACGTGCCTGTCATGGTCGAGCTCTGGCCGGCAGCGAGGAGTCCGATGGCCCAGATCGTCTCGGCGTACTGACCCAGCATCCCACTGAGCGCGACGCCCGCCTGGGATAGACCGATGCCTTGGCACTCACCAGTGACGCCGTTTGAGAGCTGGCACGTGCCGTACGAGTCACCGTCGGCGACGCCTCCAGGCACACAGGCAGTGTTGATGCCGTGCTCCGCGAACGACCCGGTGCAGTCGGTCGAGAAGAATCCCTTGGCGAAGACGCCGAGGACCGCGAGGTTAATCAGAAACGACACGAACAGCGCGCCACCCGACTCGATGGCGAAGTACTTATTGGCCTCGCGCACCTTTCGCGCGTTGCCAGGGTCCACCTGGCGGGTCTGCACGAGCGCCGAGTGCAGGAAGATGTTGTGCGGCATGATGACAGCGCCCACGATGCCAACGGCCTGCACGACCGCGTACGACTGCACGCGTGGGAAGAAGCCCGAGGCCACGTCAGACGTGGCGACGCCGCCGCGGAAGAAGTTGACGCAGAAACACACGAGCATGACGGTGATGAGCGAGACGAAGAAGGCCTCGAGCTTGCGGATGCCGTAGCGGTGCAGCAGCAGGAACGTGAACGCGTCCACGCCTGTGATGAGACAGCCGACCCACAGTGGGAAGTTGAAAAGGATCTGGAAGGCGATGGCCGAACCGAGCACCTCCTGGATGTCGCTGCCGACGATCGCGATCTCCGTCATGATCCAGAGCACGAGCGACGCCCAGCGCGGGTACATGGCGGTGCACATCTCGGCCAGGTTCTTGCCCGTGACGACACCAAGGCGCGCGGCCAGCACCTGCAGGAAGAAGCCCATGACGGTGGCCGAGAAGAGCACCCAGATGAGCTGGTAGCCGCCGTACGCGCCCGCCTGCAGGTCGCTCTCGAGGTTGCCGGGGTCCACGTACGCGATGCTCATGAGCCACCCGGGGCCCGCGTACGCCCACAGCGTGCGCCAGCTGAAGTGCTCGCCCGTCTCGTCGTCCGGGATCTGCACCTCGCCGATCGACAGCGCCAGCGCCTTGTTGACGCCGCCGTCGTAGTCGGAAAAGTGCTCGGCCGCCAGCAGCTGGTCGGTCTCATGGCCGTTGCTGGACGCCGCCTCGGGCGCCGGGGCGTCGGCGGAGGCTGTCATGCCGCCGGCGAATCGCGAAGTGCTGCTCGGAGGCGCCATCGGCGTCGCAGGGAAAGTGGAAGGAAGAGGGCGACGCCGAATGCTCGAGATGGGATGCGCTTCGTGTTGATAGAAGTAGTAGCTTTGGGAGAGGAGTCCAATTGCGATAGGGAAAAGAGTTTGTTACATTATATTGGGAATACGTAACTTCTGTGTGATGGATCACTTTGGAGTACTTTGGAGTAGTACAAAGTACTCCGTAGTAATACAAGTCGCTTCTTGGCGGGGCCAACTCTCCGAAGGCGAAAGATGATTGGCTGATATGTTTGAAGCTAATGATTGGCTTTTTATTGACGAAGTGCGCGCGTGTATTCCACCAATCATATTCTCTCACTTTCAATTTCTAGCCAATCGAAACGATCAATTTGCGACTACCGAAAGGCAACTTCGAATCTTCCGACGCCCGAGATTCAAGGGGCTCACGCCAGCTAAGTCATACACAATAACAACAGTACGGTGGTGCCGACGGCGAGGGAGGCAGCAGATCCTTGTCATCTCCTGCTTCAAGTCCCCGCGGCCAACCATGGAAGGATCCGTCGCCCTGTGTCTGTACGAAAGATCTTTTCCCACTGGCTGGGGCCGCGCGCCCTCGGACCTATCACTGACGCACTAGCAGGCTGATCAAGCCGCTCGGGCGCTTGTCTTCACCACCGCTCAGTCAGCAATCGCATCCTTTGGTGCCTCTGACTCGGACGCGAAATACGCGGCGCAAAGTGGGACGAGTGCGTACCTCCTAATGCATACTTCCACCCACCACGGTAACTTCTGTCCCACAAAAGTGTTCAATACACGTACCGTGACACATATAACAATGTACACCTGGAAAGACTACCGTAAGCCTTCAAACTACTCACCATGCCAATCAACTGGGTGGCCATCGCCATCACTACGCTAGTGGCGAGCGCATCAACCGGTTCATTATGTACGCGGGCGTGGACAAGTACGGCGGTGCGGTGGTGGGCGAAGCGACGTCCACGAGCGCGCCGGTGGGTCTCTCTCTGGAGGACGCGGTGGAAACGGCGGCGGCCGAGGAGACCGTGGTCGTGGACGTACCCTACTCGTACTACGAGGACGAGGATGACGCATCGACGCTAGTCACGGGCACCTCGCAGGTGCTGCTGGCCGCGCAGCTCAACCCGGAAGCCGGTGGACTCATGTGGGTCGAGCAGGAGAACGCGCAGGCCGCCTACAAGAACGTGGTGGCCATGTCCCAGATGACCTCCATGCTGCGCGACCACGACCGTAACCGCTGCTACAAGCGGGGCATCGCGCGCGCCATCGCCTCGTTCCGCGAGCAGCACGGCCGCGCGCCGCTCGTGCTAGACATCGGCACGGGCACCGGGCTGCTGGCCATGTTCGCGGCCACGCACGGCGCCGAGCACGTCTACGCGTGCGAGATGTTCGCGCCCATGGCCGAGATCGCCGCCAACGTCACGCGCGCCAACCACCCGGACAAGATCACCGTCTTCCCGCTCAAGTCCACGGCGCTGGTCGTTCGGAGCGATGACGATTCAGACAGGCCGTACCACCTGCCGCGTCGCGCCGACATGCTCGTGTCCGAGCTCTTCGACTCGGTGCTGCTGGGCGAGGCCGTTCTCCCCACCATCCGCCACGCAATGGAGCACCTGCTTGCCCCCAACGCCGTCATCGTGCCCGAGCGCGCCACCGTCTTCGCGCAGGTCGTCCAGAACGAGCAGATCTACCGCTTCAACACCGTCGCGGATATCGACCTTATGGCGGGATCCGACAAGCCGAAGGTGACGCTGGGGAGAAGCGACACGGCGAGCGAGTGCACCGGCGCGCGTCCGGCGCTGCCGCTCCATTACCGCGCTGTTGAGCGGGCGTCGACGCCGTTGACGGAGCCCACGGCGGTATTGTCGTTCGACTTCAGCAAGCGCACGCCGGACGGCAACCCCATTGTTCGTCGTGACACTGTCGTCGATACCATTGCAACTGGCGACACTCACGCTGTCGTCATGTGGTGGAACGTGAGCTTCGACGGCTCAGACGACGCCATCGTTTATTCGACGCGACCTGGAGCGCAGAATTGGCAGGACCACTGGGTCCAGGTCGTCTTCCCACTCGCGGAGAAGCTCCGCATCACTTGCGAGGCATCGAAGCCCCAGCAAGTGACGTTGCACGCGTTCCACGACGACTTTCGCGTCTGGTTTGACGTCCAACTTGCGTCACCAACCAGCAGCAAGTCCGATGAGAGCGCGGTGAAGAAGCACAAGAGCATGAACAATGATGAGGAAAACGAGAAGCCGCCATGCACGTGTGGGCTGCACCTCATCTGCAACGCCGAGCGGATCGCGATGCTTAGT
This sequence comes from Phytopythium sindhum, assembly GCA_023334395.1. NCBI lineage: Eukaryota > Oomycota > Peronosporomycetes > Pythiales > Pythiaceae > Phytopythium > Phytopythium sindhum. The sequence continues at coordinate 16,275 of JAASGW010000125.1, forward strand.
GAGCAGCAGCGAACTACCGCATTCCGCAATGCCATCGCCTCCGCTGTGTCGCATCAGCGCCAGGTCAGCGCAGACAATAGTGGGCGCCCTCTCGCTTCCCTCGACATCAGCGACGGATCTCTCTGCGCTCTACTGGCTGCCACTCAGGGCGTCGAGAACGTCACCTCCATCGAGTCCAAGGAGGTGTCGGCACGCATCTTTGAGCAGATTCTCGACTACAACAACGCCGACGCGCTCGTGCTGTGCTGCGGGTGCAAGGGTCTGCTGCCCGACCACCTCAAGGGCGAGACGAAGGTTGACCTGCTCGTGGGTGAGCCCTTCTACTACACCATGCAGAACCTGCCGCTTTGGCAGGCGTTCAACTTTTGGCTACGTCGCTCGGCTGTCGACAGTCTCCTGCGGGAATCGGCCACTATCGTGCCGCACAAGGCGAGAATCATGGCGATGGCTGTGCAGTTCGAACACCTGCATGAGTGCTTTGGCGCAGTGGGCAACGTCTCGGGGTACGATCACTCGTTCTTCGACCAGTTCCAGGACGAGTACTACACGCGCAACTTCCCCTTCCCGGCGTACATGTACCCGTTCGAGCCACGGTCGTCGCGCGTTGTGCTTGCGACGCTCGAGCTTAGCGAGATTGCGCACTCCGTGCACGGAGACGTGAGCGTGGATATTCGTGGCACTGAGGCGAAGGGTGAAGCAAACGCAGTGATCGTGTGGGTCGAGTACGCGCTGGATCGCGAGGAGAACCACGTCGTCGCGACTGGCCCCGCTGTGGCGCATGCCAAGCAGCTGATCCGGTTCCTGCCGCCAGCGACTGAAGGAACTGCGTGGCGGTCGCTGCAGGCCAAATTCACGTTCGACTCGCTGGAAGGAACAATCGACTTGGAATTCACGGTGGGCTAGGAAAGGGAACAGGTAGGTTTCGGTAACTTCTGCTTGCAGTGCATTTGGAGTGGTGCAGTTTATTATCCTGTGATCGGATGCTATTTGATGTGCGACTACAGATTGGATCATCCTGGGCGCGAGTGATTGGGACTCAGAATGCACCAGCCAAGTTACAGGACGGCATGATCTGCAGACGCTAATGAGGAACCGCGGAGCTGGAAAAGTGCAGCGCCACCAGCGCGAAGCTGATGAGATACGGAAAGTGTACGGGGCCTCCTTGGTTGAATCTCCACACTGGTACGATAAACCCCTCCTTCGGCAAGCTTCTGAAGCCGAGAGTTGCGAGTGAGCGTCTTGCGAGGAATCTAAACGCTCTTGTCTCACCGCGCCGATCAGGACCTCCAACCGCGTATTCTCCAATTTTCCAAGGTGCACCAGTCGCGTAGCTCGACGATGACCCAGTCAAGTGCATGGTCGTGTGCCATGAGGTCGCCGGTGACCGCTTCCCTGCGGTGCCACACATCGTCGCCTGCATCAGCGACTTTGCAGACGCGTCGCTCTTGTTGAAGTTCCGGCACGCCGACAAGGACGGCTCGTTGCGCCTTGCGCACCGTATTTGTGCTCGCGAAATGCTGTCCAGTGCCCCACAAGTCGACTACGTTCTCAGATTACAGCACGTTAGTCGCGATGTGGAGCTGGCGGCGGCCGTTGGCGACTTGGAGATGATCAAGTGGTTCATACGTGTATTACCCAGGGACCACCCCAACGCGGGCCGCGACCGCTTCAAGTTTCTCCACGAGAACCGGGCGGAGGGGTGCACGCAAGCTGCTAGTCAAGAAGCGGCACGTCACGGCTTCCTCGATGTGATCAAGTGGCTCAGCGCGCATCACTGGGAGTTTTTTGCGACACAAGAGATGGATGACGCTGCCACTCACGGCCACCTGGACGTGGCTAAGTGGTTTCAAGAAAACCGCTCGGAGGGGTGCACGGATTATGCGGTCAAGCGTGTCGCCAGCAGTGGACATTTTGCGATACTTCACCAGCTCATGCGCAGGTAAATTTCTACCAAATGTGGGGTCGTTGTATGGAGTAAGAAGGACGCGACCAAGTGAAGGTGCTCTGGGTGGTTCCGGATAAATGCTGCAGTCAGAGCAGGAGGCTCTGTTAGTGTCTCTCTCGGGTTATGCATGTCGCTTGCGACCGTAAACTCACATTCGATTTCTTTTCGATACGAGGGAGCAATGGGGAGTAATGAGAGGTTGCAAGCAACGACTGGGCTTTGGTCTGCTTGATAGTGAATTCTCGCGTGAATGGCGGCAAAACGCTGTCACTTCGACTCGCCTCGTCCTGTTCATGACGAAGCGAAAGTGCAAACTGCCGAACGAGTTATGAGTGCACAAGACCCACTTGTCTCACAATCCAACGCCTGAGACTCTCAACCGTCTACTCTCCGATTTTTCGCCAGGCACACCAGCGCTAGTCTCCTAGACAAGTCTCTCAGCTATGATCCAGCCCCTCTCGTCGGTTCCACCGCTGACTTCGGTCGGTTTCGTGTGTCGTGAGTGCGCTGACGGCCGCCTCGCCGCCATTCCACACGGGGTTTCTTGTATTAGCGACTTTGCGGACACCCCGGTCTTGCTAGAATTCCAGTACGTCGAGAAAGCTGGCTCGTTGCGCCTCGTACATCGTGCCTGTGCTCACGAGGTTATGTCCGGGGGTCCACGAATCCATGCGCCTCCCCAACTGGAGCACTTTGACCTCGGAATGAAGCTGGCGGTTGCGGCTGGCGACTTGGAGATGGTCAAGTGGTTTGCTGAGGTGTATTTACCTCGTGCCGACGCGACGCAGGGCGCGACGGTTGCAGCGAAAAATGGTCATCTTCATGTTCTCCGGTAGCTCGTTGACGTGTACGGCATTGTGGGTGCTGCCAAGTTCACCCCGAGCGCCCCAGACTTCGCGTATGATGCGGCCCACGTTGAGGTGGTGAAGTGAATCTGCAGACGTTGGTCCGACCAGCCGTCGATAGTGATCGTCTGGAGGCAGTATCTCTACCAGCGAATGGTGAGACGGATGTCGCTGGAGTTTCTCCAGTGGACGTTTGAGACCGGATGGACCCGCGATAGATTGGCACTCTTGTTGGTGGCCAAGCATAAACGCCTGGGTTTCGTCAAGTGCCTCGCTCGCAGCCTCGATGAAGCGTACCAAGACGTGAAAGCTCGGCACGAAGGTGGAGAGTGCGATTGCATTCGTGGTGAACCTGATTCGCACGTCCCCGCAGAAGACGTGATCCCCAAGTGCGCCTGTGCTGATGGTGATGCGGACGATACGTCTAGCTCTGGCTTTAGTAGCAAAGCCAGTGGCGCTTCCACAGAAAATGACAGCGATGATGTCTCCAATGGTGATAGCAATGTCTTCAGTGACGGGAAGGATGGCTCCAACGCCAGCAAAACGACGAGTGACCGGTGCCGTCCCAGACGTCGGGGGTTTCTACGCTCGATTCCCGTACAATTCCGATCTCTCACAAGTTACCAGCGAGGAGCAGGTCGGTATCGCTGTATGAGCTCGCGCTGCAGACTTCCCGTGGCTTGAGCTGAAGGCGAACTCTGATGTGATGAATAAGGTGGCTTCTGCTGGCCTGTACAAGATGGTTGAGTGGCTTCTTGCGCACACGTCGGGCTGGTACACAACGAATGCAATGGACTGGGCGGCCGGGCGAGGCCACTTGGAGATGATCAAGTTTCTGCATTACGATAATCGAACGGAAGGTTGGATGCCCACTGCAATGGACGAAGCAGCCGGCAACGGACACTTGGATGTGATCAAGTTTCTTCAATACAACCGACCGGAAGGATGCACTCAGCAAGCCATGGATAACGCGGCTAGGAATGGGCACCTGGGGGTGATCAAGTTCCTGAACAAGAACCGCGCAGAAGGATGTACGCAAGCTGTCAGTCGAGAAGCGGCGCGTCGTGGCTTTCTGGACATGACCAAGTGGCTGGGCGCGAATTACTCGGAGCTCTTTACGACAGTGAAGATGGATAACCCCGCCTATGAAGGCCACCTGAGCGTGGTCAAGTGGCTCCAGGAGAATCGCTCTGAAGGGTGCTCGAATGATGCCTTCAAGAAGGCTGCCAAGCGCGGACGCTGTAGACATCTTACGCTGGCTTCTCTCTGGCGTGAGTCGACCCGCCGCCAATACGCTGAACTCAGCGAACAGTGATAATCAGCCAGTGTCTGCTCCTCGAATGCAACAAGAAGACCACGAACGAAAGTGGTTTTGACATGAGCAACGGGCATGAGAACCACCTGATCACTTTGTTTGGTGTTGTGTGTGGTCAAGGCCTCGTTCATCCAAGAGGTTATGACTTGCCACATCTGAATGACATTTCATTGTATGGAACCAGGAAAAGGCGGTAAAAGTGGATGAGAACCGCTGTGAAAGCTCAAAACTGCAACGAAGCGCAAAGCGGTGACTTCCCTGGGTGATTCTCTGCTTAGTCGCACATATGCAGGAACGACAACATCGAGAAAAGCATGTTGCGATGAAAGTTACTTCGAGGTCGTCGACTTGTGTCACTCCCAACGTCATGAACAGCGCGAGCTCCAGCTCGCGCTCGCGTTCGCGGCGGGTTCGAACTGTCGTATTTTCCAATTTCTTCCACCCCCCAAGACCTCAACAACGAAGCACAGACAAATCGGTTTACAATGAACTAGGCGCGCACGTCAATTTTACCGCTGCCTTCGGTCGTAGCCGTGTGCCGCGTATGTATAGGCGGCCGCCTCGCTACCCTATCTCATGTCGTGTCCTGCATCAGCGAGTTCACGGATATCTCGGTTCGGCTGGACTTCGAAGGCGTCAAGAAACACGGCACTTTGCAACTTGCATATCGCCTGTGCGCTCGCGAGATGATGTCCGAAGCCCAGGCACTGCCCGAGAAACTACGAAGCCAACGCTTTAAGCGAAGCATGACTATGGCTGCTGTGGCTGGCGACTCGGAAATGGTCAAGTGATTTGCTCAGGTGTAATTTCCTGGAGCCAAGGAACCGCAGACCTTGTCTGAGGCAGCGAAAAATGGACACATTCGTGTGCTCCAGTGGCTCGCCGGCGAGTACGGCGACAAGTATATCGCCGGTGACACTCTCACCATTGCGTTCGAACGTCGCCACGCCGCGGTAGTCGAGTGGTTCTGCAAGTGTTGGCGGTCTCGATGGTGGGTTGCAGAGACTTGGCGAAGATACCAGATGCACAGGGAATTAATGGGACGGCTGTCGCTACCGTTTCTTCAGTGGTCTCTCGAGCAAGGCTGGACGCGTGACAGGTTAACACTTGCGACGGCAGCCAAGCAAAGTCGCATGGAGTAACTCGCCGGTCATCTTGATCAAGTGTATCACAAAATGAAGGCTCGGCATGACCGTGGTGGCTACAGCTGCGCCCAAGCCGGACCTGACTTGAATGCTTCGTCGACCGAGCTGGTTCCCAAGTGCGTGAATGACAGCATCGACGGCGGTATTTCCGTTGTCGAAGTGAAATGGATATTCTTCAGCGATGATGATGACGACACCACTGACGTTTGGTTCCCGCAAAGCCTCGATCGCACCCATGTTACCACCAAAGGCGACGTTGAAATCGTCGAGTGGGTGCACATGACCAACATTCCGTAGCTCGAGTTCAAGTCAAGCTCCGAAGTCATGGACAAGGCGGCTGAGTCTGGCCACTACGAGCTGGTTGTGTGTCTCCGCACGCACAGGTCGGAGGGGTGCACGACAAATGCGGTGGACTGTGCGGCGATGTAGGGTCATTTGAAGGTTGTGCAGTTTCTCCACGATAACCGAGCTGAAGTCTGCACGACACACGCAATGGATTGGGCAGCCCGCAATGGACATTTGGAAATGGTCAAATATCTTCATGAGCATCGCACAGAAGGCTGTACGACGAGAGCCATGGATGGTGCGGCTAGGAACGGACATCTGGATGTGGTTAAATTTCTTCACGAGAATCGAATGGAGGAGGGCACGCGAGCTGCCAGTCGAAAAGCGGCTACTTACGGATACCTTGACCTGATTAAGTGGCTGAGTGTGAATCACTCGGAGATTTTCACGACGGAGGAGCTGGACTATGCCGTCATCAATGACCACTTAAGCGTGGCCAAGTGGCTTCAAGAGAACCGCTTGGAAGGGTGCACGGGCTCTGCCATCGCAGTTGTCGCTGAGTGTGGCGATTTCGAACCCTCAAGTACCTCATGGTCGGGCGGATCAAGATCTGCGAGTATAAATGCGACTGCTGCATTTATTACCGTTCCCGTACGACGAGAGGTAGGCTCGAACCGATGGAGCATCCGTGTTGTGCATGTGGACACGAGACGCTAAGCAAATGATGATTTCCGAATCGCGAGGGTGTTATGGTCAAGTGGCTGCACGAGAACCGATCAGAGGGTTGTACGACCCGTGCGATGGACTCTGCGGCTGGGAATGGCAACTTGGACATCGTCAAGTGGCTGCATGAGAACCAGACGGAGGGCTGCACGACCGACGCCATGGATCTTACTGCTGGTCATCTGGACGTCATCAAATGGCTCCACGCCAACCGCAGCGAAGGTTGCACGACGCACACGATGAACCAAGCTGCTGACGGATACTTTGAGACGCTGCTGTTTCTTCACGAGAACCGAACCGAGGGCTGCTCAAAGGCGGCGTCTCGCAACGCGGATTGGTGCAAGCAACTCGAGATTTCAAACTGGCTGCACGAGCACTACGAACATGTTTTGGAAGCTGAGTAGGCTTGTCGAAGCGGTCAAGTTACGCGAGTGCTCTGAGCAATTTGGGCACATATGCCGCTTGATGCATCGACAAGATGAGAGCCGTGAGTCGTCAGTTGAGTACACCGATGTCTTTTGTCTTTATGAGTTCCCGTCCAACGTCTACAGGCAGCGTCCAAACTGTCCAAGCATCACAAAGTGAGGTGTGCTCACGCTATTAGTGCAGCCGTTTACTTGTTTCGCTGCTCGAGCTGCTGTTTCTTCTGTCGGAGCTTCGTCTGGTACTGCTGCTGGCGCTTGATCTCGTCCATGAGCAACTGTTTTTGCCGCTCGCGCTGCTCCTTGCGCGTCTTGTTGAGCATCTCCATCAGCAGTGATTCGACGTTCTCCTGCAGATCGGTCGACCACGGCTTATCGCGCGGGTGGTTCTCAAGCTGTTGCCAGATATCGGCAAACGCAGGCTGCTCCTTCAGCGTCTGAGCTACGTCAGCGACGAAATCCCAAAGCGAGAGATCCGACGGCAGATGAGGAAGCTGCAGGATCGTCAAGAGAAAGGCGCCAAGCTCCTTCTCTACCTGAGGCACCGCCACACCCCCAGGAGACTGCGTGAAATACTGCTGCACGAGCTCAAGGAACTCGAGACGCTCGGCATCCTCGGGCTCGACCTCAAAGCCCAGCTTGCGCGCCACCTCGACGTTCTCCTTGGTGCGTGCAGCTTCGTTGATTAGCGGACGAAGCTCATTCATGAACTTCCAGAGCGCAGCCGACTGGAACGGAGGCCCCCGGATGGACGCACCTGGCGCGAGCACGTCCACCGCCGGGTAGATGCGCTGTCTGGCGAGCGACGACTCCAGGTGGATGCAGTCGTCGACAATGGACGTCACGCGCTCCTTGAACTCGGAGACCTCGCCCGTGCTGTTATCAGGGGCGTCTGCAAGCACCAACGTCGTCAGCGACTTGCCATCTGAGTCAGAGAACTGGCCCGAGCGCTCCATGAGGACAGCGTGCGCGCTCAGGCTGAGCTGGGTGATCCGCGGCAGCTTCATGGTCTGCACGAGGCTCTCCACCACCATCATGTGCGCGGCCAGGTCGTCGTACACGACGACGCTGCGGTGAGACTCGCCCTGGTTCATGAAGAACTCGGCAACGGCACAGCCGGTGAAAGGAGCGAGGTACTGCTTGACGAGCGAGTCGCGCATATCGGCAGCGACTATGGTCGTGTATTGCAACACGCCGTTGTCTTGAAGGTACTGTGCGATCTGCTGCGTACGCGTCGCGCTCTTTGCCACACAGACGTATACGAAATGGGGAGGCGTCCGCTGCGTGGCGAGCGCTTGATGCACCTGGTGGACGATCACGTCAAGCGCCAGGCGCGTCTTGCCGCTGTTTCGTGGGCCGAGCACTCCCACACGATGGCCGAACGCCATGGGCTTCAAGCAGTCGATAGCGAGCACCCCCGTCTCGAACGACTGCGAGAGCGGTGCACGCTGCATGAGTCCTGGCACTGTCTTGCTGCCCCACGCGATGGAAATGCGCTCGTTCGCACTCGCGACCGAGTCGGAGGCACCGCCGGCGCCCTCCTGGTCTGTGAACTCGAGCTGCGGGACGCCCAGCGGGTCGATCACAGCGCCGGACAAGCGCGCGAGGCTTCCAGGGATGGTGAGCTGCGCGCTTTCAAGCGTCACGTGCATGCCGATCTGCACGCGCTTCGTGCGTTCACCGGATTGGTCACCGAGCAGCGCGACGTGCGCCACCTTCTTCTCCAGAAACAACACCAGGCCGCGGCAGATCGGCTCCGAGTCGGCGCTGACGTGCTCGTCGTCCGCCATCGCGTCGTGCACTAACACCACCGAGCCGATGGTCGCGTGGCGCAGACCTGAAATGCTTGCGATGTTGTTCTTGAGGTCCATAACCGCGCCCGTGACGGGCAGCAGCGCCTGCGCCGCCAGGTCCACGTTCGTCTCCTCCTGCCGCTGCGTCTGGGCCGCTCCTGCACCTCCCTCCTCCTCCTCCGCGAGGCGAATGAAGTCCATCATCTGTTGCGCCAGCATCGCCTCGCTTGCCTCTGTCGTCGGCTTCTTGCCCGCCGCCGCCAGCCGCGACGCGCACACCCCGCGCCTCTGCTCGCCAACCTGAATACCCTGCGGGCCAACAAGCGCCCCCGACGTGCTGATGCGGTCCATGAGGACGCGCTGCAGGCCCCGCGAGCGCGCCGAGCGCCGCGCCGCCGCCGCCACCCGCGCGAGTTCCATCCCTTCCGACCGACCGCCTTTCCCGACTGCGAGTCAACGCGTGGATACCCGGAAATGAATCACATTGTGTGCGGTTCCGGCACTTCGACGTTTTCGACAGCTTATCGACGGTCATATTCGACCCGTCATATAGCGTCGAATACGTTATTTTGGACAAACACAACTTCAAACGTCGATAACGTCGACATTACCGCTTTCGACACGCTTTCGATGATCCCCACGTGATTTGCGCAAACACTTGGGGGCCTCAACCACCGGGCAACAGGAGAAAGCACGAGTACCGTGGCGAGAAAGGCAACGCGATCGCAGATTTCCTCTTATCCGTTCTCTCCTTTCCGCCACCTTTCCCTCGACCTCATTATCCAATCGGCCGGGAAAAGTGCGCACGACCGACAAGATCTCCCATAGCGAACCCAGGATGAGCAAGACGTACAAGATCGCGGTGCTGTCGGGCGACGGCATCGGCCCCGAGGTGTGCGCGGAGGCCGTCAAGGTGCTGCAGGCGGTGGGCGAGCTGTTCGGCCACGAGTTCGCCTTCACGTCGGCGCTCGCGGGCGGCGCCGCCTACGAGGAGCACAAGACGCACCTGCCGCAGGCGACCATCGACACAGTCGCCGCCTCGGATGCCGTACTCTTTGGGTCTATCGGCGGCCCCACGGACGCGCAGGAGGACCCCAAGGTGCGTCGACGCGATCGCCCGCTTCTTGCTTTGGGATGCGGGGTTGCTGATGATGATGATGATGATGATGTGTGTGTGTGTGTGTGTGTGTTTGTTTGTTTGTTTGTTTGTTTGTTTGTTTGTTTGTTTGTTTGTTTGTATTTGTCCCCAACAGTGGAAGGATGCGGAGAAGAACTGCCTGCTGGGCCTGCGCAAGAACTTTAACCTCGCGGTCAACATTCGCCCGGGTAAGTGCGCTACATTGCGGTAAGCTAATTGCTTTCGTGGTGCTAACAGTGCTACCGTTGTGATGCGGCGCAGCCAAGATCTACTCGATGCTGCCGGACCTGTCGCCGCTCAAGCCGAGCATCATCGCTAGCGGTGTGGACATGGTCATCGTTCGTGAGCTCGTGTCGGGCATTTACTTTGGCGAGCACAAGACCGAGGGCGGCGTTGCCACCGACATCATGAAGTACACGGAAGCCGAGGTACGGTCACCTGCGACGTGCTGTAGCGTTGTATTGATACCCCTGTACTCATTCCGATGGTCTCGCTTGTGCTTACAGGTCCGCACGCCCATGAAGTTCGCTTTCGAGACGGCCAAGAACGTACGTACACGACAGGCGGCATCTCGCACGATCGTGGAATGGCGTCTAACAAATCTGGTCGTGTTTGATGTGCAATTTTTCAGCGTTCCAAGCGCCTGACTGTCGTAGACAAGGCGAATGTGCTTGACTGCAGCCGTCTGTGGCGCAAGGTCGCCAAGGAGGTCGCCAAGGACTACCCGGATGTCCAGGTTGAGTTCATGTACGTCGACAACGCCGTCATGCAGCTGATCCGCAATCCGTCACAGTTCGATGTGATCGTCACGGGCAACATGTTCGGCGATATTCTTTCGGATGCCGCGTCGGTGCTGCCTGGCTCGTTGGGTCTGATGCCGTCGGCCAGTCTGGGCGACAAGGTGCACCTCTTCGAGCCCATTGGCGGCTCCGCCCCCGACATTGCCGGCCAGGGCATCGCGAACCCGATCGCGCAGATTTTGTCTGCGGCCCTGCTCCTCCGCTACTCGTTCCAGATGGAAACCGAGGCTCAGCTCATCGAGGCCGCTGTCGAGAAGGTGCTTGAGGACGGCGTGCGCACGGGGGACCTGACCAAGGACCGCAGCCAAGTGGTCGGCACGAGCGCCATGGGCGCCGCCATTGTCGCCAAGATCAAGGCCCTGCACAAGTAATTTCGCAAGTCTGAAATGTAGGCTGCTGCTCTCCGTGTCTCGACCGAGATTGGGAGTGCGCTGCCAGCTGGCGAGAGCTTTGTGCGGTTATAGGTGAAATTAGATTGAGTTTCCTGTACTTGCTGCTTTCCTCTGCTGTGCTACCAAGTGTCTAACCCTTACCAGCTTGTGTCCAATAGCGCCCGGGTCCGTCTTTGCCGAGCACTCGGCGCCAAGGTATGGTGAAGATACGCTTGAATTCGATGGTGGACGTGACATGCACAAAGCGCGGCTTCCTCTCGGATGGACTTTTCTGAGCTCATCAAGCTCCACCAATGTATCTTCATACGGTGTGAGGCGTTCGTCGACACTCCAAGATGATGTCGGCGGTGCTTCAGATTACTGAAGAACCTCCAGAACTACTACGGAAGCCTGAAGCACCGGTCCTATTCGTCCCAACACTCCGACGCCGACGCAGAAGGAGCCGGTCGCCTTCTCCTGAATGGGACCGAGGCGCCGCCATATCTTTGCGTCTTTGCTCGCGCAGCCAACGGAGACGGATGCCAAGCAGCCGCGCGCTCGATTAGCGCCGGCGGACCCGACTGAATCGTCGAGCATGACCTGGAAGCCACCTCACATTCCCCAAGTGACTTGTTCGCTCCAGTTCTGAAGCCGCATGCTGATCACTCGCCTCGATTTTTTAACGCCGAGCGCTGTGCACAAGAATGTTGACGTGTCTATATGACACGGCGATGATCTGGCGCTCTCAACCGCTGGACCGAACCACCATCGTCTTTGTGACGACCAAGCGCGGGTGAACGCGATCGCGATCTCGGAGGTTGCGTCTGCACCACTCCAACCGTCTAGCGCTTACTGTGCACGGGATCGTGGTGTCCGAGCCCAACTACTGTGGACACTGACCTCAGTCCGAACGAGTGGGCTAGCTCAACACCCCTGCAGGGATACAGGTGGACCGCAATCAACAATACAACGCGAGAGAGTCGCTTGGTCGTCATCCTCCCGCCGCTGGTCCGTCACATACTGCATGGCGGTCAGGCGGCACTGTGGGACCAGTTGAAGGCGCGTGCCGCCGACCAATGCTTTAGGAGCTAGGAAGGTGGCGACGCAGACGGAGCGAGTCGAGATCACTTGAGACGCCGCGTTTCCGCCCTCACCACCGCGCGTCGTCTAACATTTGACTCGCCACAGCGCACCACCGCAAAGAAACACGCTTGCCGCCGCGAGAGCAGAGCAATCCGAAGGCGACGGAGGCAGATACGCGAACGCGGGAGACGGATGGGGTCGTTGGACATCATTTCATTGAGCCGACGATGGCAAGGGGCCTCGCTCAGCGGATGTTAGACGGACGGCCACCTGTCTCACGTGCTGCCATTCCGGTCCGCCATCTGCCAGCTCCAGCAAATGCTTCACCCTTGAGCGAGGACTTTGCTCGTCTTCCACGGCCGCCTTCCGAGGCTTGGAGATCTGCTCATTATCGAATTGGCCAACTGTCAAACCAACCTCTTCTCCTCTCCATCAAGATGTCGACCGACTGGCTGCCCCTCCACGCCGCGCGCGCCCTGAGCGAGTCGACCGCCAGTAGCCTCGAAGGCGCCTCCATCGCCAAGATCATCGGCACCGGCGCGCTGCTCGGCCTCGTTCACGTGCTCACTGGTGAGGTTTCACTCTCCGCCCTACTTGCTTCCATCTCATCGTGCTCTAACGCATGATATGACGCAGGACCCGACCACTTGAGCGCCCTGGCGGCGCTGGCGACCAGCTCCTCGTGGAAGGCGTTTGCTCTTGGTGTCCGGTGGGGCCTCGGCCACTCAACGGGCCTCATCATCATGACGGGCATCTTCTTCGCGGCCGGCCAGACCATCGACCTGGACGAGATCGGTGCCTACTGCAACTACATCGTCGGAGTCTTCATGATCGCGCTCGGCGTGTGGACCATGCACCACGTGCGACGAAAGTACCGCGAGCAGTGCAAGGACGAACTCCGTCGCGAGTCGATCGCGACCCTGAGTGTCGCCATCGATGGAGCCTTGCTGCCTTCGTTTACTGCTACTGGTTTAGCTGAGCCATCAAGCCAGGCGCCGTACTACTCGACGCCCTTGACGCCCGAGCAGCGAGCGCTGTCGCTGGTTGTAGTCGGCGCAGGCGCTGCTACTTCATCATCGCCTCGGACTTCGACCACCTCCTTCCGTAAGGTCAACGCGATTGAAGAGTCGAGCACTGATGACCGAGGTGGGCTTCGCTATGATGAGTCCTCGACGTCTGTCAAAGAAGTGGTGATCAACGTCGAGGACCCTGCGACTGAGAAGAAGGCGACCGACGACAAAGGACGCACGCACGCGCACATGATGTGCAACTGCTGTTCGAAGATCTCCTACTCCAACCCGACCACTCAGCGGGTACGCTTAGCCTCCTCGCCATCATGCTATTGCTTTCAGAAGCTGACCATTATGATCTTGCATGCCTGAAACAGATCACGGCGCTGTGTGTCGGCATCGTGCACGGCATCGCTGGCCCGGGCGGCATCCTCGGCGTGCTGCCCGCCGTGGTGCTCAACAATTGGGGCAAGTCGATCGCGTACCTCGGCTCCTTCTGTGTGGCGTCCATCCTGACCATGGGCGTCTTTGCCGCCGTTTACGGCGAGGCCACGGGCCGCCTGGGCCGCAACTCGCTGCTGATGGAGTTCCGCATCGGAATTTGCTCAGCCAGCTTCTCCGTCATCGTGGGCGTCGCCTGGATCGTGCTGCAAGGCACCGGCGTCATGGACAAGGTCTTCGACTAGTTCATCGTCGAGCAAGCTCTGACAGGGGCATTGATGCTTGGGCTGCGGTGAATGGCTACACTTTTGCATGTTGACGTCGCATTTTTGACACTTTAGCGAATGACATTTTTGCTTGAAATTCATAAAATTCGCTAATGGAGTATACAACACACCAGTCATTTTTTGAAAAGCACTCCATTTTTTTTTCGAGAAGAAAAGTGTCATCTTTAATGCAACTGCGCAATCTTGAGTCCAGGTCAGTGTGCTCTGAAGTGCTCTATGGTTGCACTGCCGTGGTCCGTCATGGGCCATGACGGACATGACCCATGGCAATGTGAATAGCGTTGCCTTGATATGGTTGTACACCTCGAAGTTCGTCTTCAACCGCAGGATTGAAACTCTACAATAGACTGCTTCAGCGCCACCATGCGCCGAACGCAGGTCCATTGTGGTCGTCACGGCTCCACAGGCGCTGGCTGACGCGTGCAGCGTTCCAGAACACGAATCAGGCTGCCAACTGCATTCAATCATCAGGTTACACTTTCGCGTGCGCCACGCAGGCGCGTCACGTGAGCAATATCGTTGTTCACCCCGCGGTCCAATTTAACTGTAACCGCGTCCGTCACATGCGTAACCCTTTGTGCAAATCCAGCCAGTCAGCTGTCGCCAACTCACTCCACATTATTTGCGCAATATTATAAATAATCACCCTCTAAATAGAGGACCGTCAGCATACAGGCACGAAGATGCGTGAAATTCGTAACCTTGCGTTCAGACGTACCGCTGTACGGTACCTACTCCCGTACCCTCTGCGTTTATTTGTACCCCCCCCTCTCGTAACCTCAAACGTTTTCATAGTTCCTAACGGGTCGACATTAGATCCCGATCACCCGCGACGGTCGCGGCTCCCTCGCTCTCGATCTCTGTACGATGGCGGCGCACATGACGCGCCTGCTGAGCAGCGGGACGACCAGCAGCCTGGCGACCGCGTCGCTGGGCAAGATCATCGGCACGGGGCTGCTGCTGGGGCTCGTGCACGTGCTCACCGGTTCGTACCACGCCCGCGTCCACCGTCATTGGCGGCGCGCTAACGATCGATTGTGAACACTTAGGGCCGGACCACCTGAGCGCGCTGGCGGCCATGACGACCAACTCGTCGTGGAAGGCGTTCTCGCTGGGCCTGCGCTGGGGCTGCGGACACTCGATCGGGCTCATCATCATGGCGCTCATCTTCTTCGCCGCCGGGCAGACGGTCAACCTCAACTCGGTCGGCGTCTACTGCAACTACGTCGTGGGCGTCTTCATGATCGCGCTGGGCGTCTGGACGGCCCACCACGTGCGCCGCAAGTACATCACGGACCGCAAGGAGGCGCTGCTGGCCTCGCCCTCGACCACCCTCGCCAACGAGCGGCTGCTGCCGGCCAGGACCGGCCGGTCGTCGTCGCAGTCGGCCGTCTCCGAGCACGTTCCGTTCGCGGTGACGCCGCTGACTCCCGTGCAGCACGTTGCTCAACGCAGCAGCGGCAGTGGACAAGAAGAGAGCGTGTCCAGGAGGTCGGAGGTGGCCTCTTGCGTCCCGTCAGCAGCAGCAGCATTGTCCTCCACGCCTTCGAGCTCCTACCACGCGCTGCTCACGGTCGATGGAGTGCGAGAGGAGACGCACAGCGCGTCGCCTGTGAGCTCCCGTGTGCCGTCGCTACGGCTAGAAGGAGGGCTGGAAGGAGCGCCCGAGAAGCAGGAGGCGGCGCCCACGCGCCCCAAGTGGTGCTGCAAGTGCTGCTCCACCGCGTCCTTCTCTAACCCGACCACCCAACGCGTACGTTCACTTGAGCTACCACTGCATCGCTGTCTGGGATCCTCGCACTAACACTCCATCCCTGCTGGCTGTATCAGATCACGGCGCTGCTTGTGGGCATCGTGCACGGCATTGCCGGCCCGGGCGGCATCCTCGGCGTGCTGCCGGCCGTGGTGCTGGACGACTGGCTCAAGTCGGTCGCGTACCTCGGCTCCTTCTGCGTGTCGTCCATCTTCATCATGGGCGTGTTCGCCGCGCTATACGGCGAGATGACGGGCCGCCTGGGCCGCAACTCGCTGCTGATGGAGTTCCGCATCGGCATTTGCTCAGCCAGCTTCTCCGTCGTCGTGGGCGTCGCCTGGATCGTGCTGCAGGCCACCGGGCTCATGGACGAGGTGTTCGAGTAGACTGCGCACGGCCATCACAGTAATAATAAGCAGTACACAAGCGCTCACCACCATTGAGATCGTTCGGACGGCTTGAAGAGGCACGGAGAGCTAAAGGTTTCGCCGCAAGCGTCGCGGTCGGTTCACCGTCATATCCACACTTGCATCGTCAGAGCATGGTGATTGGAGCGTCGTAGTGAAGTAGAGAGCAACGGAGGAACTCCAGGGCCGTCCACTATGCACGGGATGCTGACGTCCATCGCGCACGCGTCCGTGGGCAACGCGTTCGCCACCGGCCTGTCGCTCGGCGTGCTCCACATCATCACTGGTGCCGACTGATCACTCCTCATCTCTCTCCATCCTTCCTACAACACTCACAGTCTATGTCCTCCAGGGCCTGACCACCTTGGCGCGTTGGCAGCGCTATCGAGCGGGAGATCGTGGAGAGAGGCGCTGAAGCTCGGCGTCCAGTGGGGATTGGGCCACTCGGTCGGCATCGTAGTCGTTGCGGCTCTCGCGCTCGTTGTGGGCCACGCACTTAACCTGTCGATGCTGCGGAAGGTCTGCAACTACCTCACAGGCGCCTTCCTGCTGCTGCTGGGCGCGTGGACACTCGTCTTGGGCGTGACAGCGTACAGATCTGCGTCGACTGGCGCTGAGACCTCGACAACAGTGAGCGACTGGAGCAAGGTCAAGTGCCAGGACGCGTCCTACATCCAGCTGCCCGTCGACGGCTCCTGCCGCGACCCGCACCTGCTGGAGATCCACTACCACGACCACGACCACGACCATGGCTGCTCCTGTGACCCGAGAAGCTGGTCCTTCTCGTCCTCAGCCGTCGCGAGCGTGTGCGTTGGCATTGTCCATGGAGTTGCGGGGCCCGGAGAGCTGCTGGGCGTGCTGCCTGTGCTTGCGATTCATCACGTGACGCCTGCAGTTGCGTACCTTGTGGGCTTCTCGCTCAGCTCGGCGCTCGGCATGGGCGTCTTTGCGGCCATCTACGGAGAAATCACGCGTTGCTGGGCGCTCAAGTCGTCCGTGATCGCTCTCGTGGTCGCGATGATCTCAGCGCTGCTGTCAATTGGTGTTGGCGCCGCCTGGATCGCGCTGCAGGCAATGGGGAAGCTCGACCAGGCGCTCGGAGGCGAGGACAGATGATAGCGAGTGAAATGGGCGGGAGTGGAGAATGTACATTAGTATGATCGAGTTGGCTCTAGTGGCTCAAACCCAATGAGCGCAAGGACTCGGTTCATGATGCTGAACGGGATGACAAGGTGCTGAATGGCCGGCGCTTTGATTTGGTTCAGGTTATAAGGCGACTGAGCCATGTTGGCATCGACTGACATGGGGAACACAATACGCTGTACCGCACATCATGACACCGTTCATCCGAAGACGTTGTCCAGCTCTCCGGTCTCGACGAGCACAATCCAGAGCAGTCCGACGGACAGCGACACGAGCGCGGATGCGATGCCCACGCAGTAGTACAGCACGTTGTTGCGGCGCATGACGCGGCCCGACGCTTCGCCGTAGAGCGCGGCGAACGCGGTCATCGCCATCGTGGACATGGCGCTCTCGGCCAGCAGGTAGGCCATGCACTTGCCGTAGTTGTCGAGCACATGGCCGTCACGCAGAGCTGCGAGCGCGCTGCTCTGACCCGCCAGTCCGTGGCCGACCCCGTACACGAACGAGACGATCCGCCGAGTGGTGGTGTGCCTGCTGGGCGCTCGACCGCAGCACCACCGACACCTTCCCGCGATCTTAAACGAATCCATGGGGCGGCTCCGAGGTCCCGATTCGCGTTCAAGGCTGTCGGTGGCGGTCCAGAAGGGGCCAAAGCCAGCGAGGACGCTGGGAGAGCTGGCACATGATGCGCTGTCTTCGTACAGCGTGCCCAGATCGTCGTCGTCGCCATTGAGAATGGCCCGCACGCGCTCTCCGCGGACGACACGCTTGCGGATATCCAAGTAGCGGCTGAGCGCCCAGAGGCCGAGCACCACCATGAACAGCCCGACCAGGAAGTCGAACACGAAGCTGATGCTCTCCATGTCGAGACCGCGACCGGTCACCAAGTAGGTTGATGCGGTCGCAAGCAGCGAGAGCGAGTAGCCGGCGCCCCAGAGCGCTCCCAGCTCGCCCGCCCACCAGTTTGAACCGGCGCTGAGCACGAGGAAGGCGCCGATGTGGTCCGGACTGGTCACGACATGCACCAGCCCGACTCCGAGCCCCGAGGCGACCAAGGCGCTGACGGACGCGGGCTCAAGCAGGTCACCCGACGATGAATAGGAAGAAAGCGAAGCCATGGCGCTGGCTTGGGCTTGGATGGTGAAAGTACTTGCGAGCAAGTTGGGGAATGAGCAGCCACGTCAACCGCAGACATCGTGTGTGATTCACTGGGAATGAGGCAAAGTCCGGCTTCTACCTCTGCCGCGTTGTCGTAGCCTGTCATCGTACATTTTTATATCGTGTTGACAGTTGGCTGGTCAGAGGCGCTCACTACTGCCAAGCAGATGTGTCATCGGAGGCGGACAGCAGTGAGCTAACACACCAAGTGGCAGGGAGAAGTTCGAGCGAAGCTACGAACGCGGTGCAGTGGTCGGCAAGCGAAGGCGCCGGACCGGTAAGTTTCAACGTGACTTAGGCACGATGGCGAGACCGGAGCGCGCCTCGGGCGAGCAGCGCGACGCATTTCTCTGCGGAACGATCGCAAGTGCGCGGGCGAATGACAGCCATAAAGCGCGGAGATTTGGTCGAAGCAAGGGGACTATCTCCGCGCTTTATGGGCGCCAAACAAGGAAAAACAAGCGCAAAGCGGGCACGAGCGCGACGGAGCCCAGCAGTACGACGGTATCGTCATGCTTGCCTGACTGGTGAAGCAGTCGCTTAGTCCGCCGCCTCATCCTTTACATGACCGACATCGTCACGAACTCTTTGCAACCCGAAGCATATATTAAAGTCTTATTTACTGCACCACTGCCACGACACAGACACGAACGATCGCTCTCCTATTCCGAGCGATAGCACCTTGTCGTCTTCCTCACCCGAAGACGTTGTCAAGCTGCTGCGTGTCGACCAGTACGATCCACATGAGGCCGACGCAGAAGGACACGAGCGACGAGAAGATACCACCGCGGTAGAGCATCGTGTCGTTGAGGCGCATGAGGCGGCCCGACAGCTCGCCGTAGCACGCGGCGAAGACGGTCATGATGAAGATGGCGCCGACTGTGGTGGCCCCGATGTAGGCCACCATCCTGCTCACGTCGTCGAACACGTTGTCGCTGATCTCGCCCATGACGCCGCCCGTGCCCGCCATCCCATGCACGAGTCCGTAGAACAGCGACGCGACCTGCAGCGTGCTCGAGCTCGTGATATCGGTCGACAGACTGCCGCAGAGCTGGCAGGCGGCGCGAGCGACCGCGTCGTCCGGGTGCTCGATCGACGGCTGGCTCATCGTCGCCGTCGTGGCGCTCACGGCGGGGGCGCTGACGGTGACGTTCGGGGCGCAGCGGGCGTCCCGCGCGCTCATTTGCTGGTAGTAGGCGTCCGCGGGCGGGTGGTCACCGATCATGGGCACGTGCGCCGCCTCTTCCATCTCGGTGACGGTCTGCAGCTCGTGCTGGTGGCCCCGATGGTTGATGTGGGGCTGCTGCGCGTTGCGTTGGTGGTTGTAGGCGCTGGCGAAGGCCATCTCGGTCGCGATGCGCTTGTCCAGCGCCAAGCGGCGCACTTCCACGTAGTGGTTGAGTCCCCAGAGGCCCAGCAGCATCATGAGGATGCCCACGATGAAGTCGAAGTAGAAGCCGAGCGTGTCGATGTCGAGGCCCTTGTGTGAGAGTTCGTACGCGATGGTGAGCAGGATCATGGACAGTGAGTGGCCGACACCCCAGAGCGCGCCCAGGCGCCACGAGCGCCACGACGTGCCCGCCGTCAGCACCACCAGCGCGCTCAGGTGGTCGGGACCCGACAGCACGTGTATGATGCCTTTGGCCAGCCCCTCGCCGATGAGCGACCCGACCGTCTCAACGCTCTCGCCGCTGCCCGATGCGCTCATGCTCATGCTCATGCTCATGGCAAGCGCTCGCTGGTCGCGTGGAGTCGAAGCGGGAAAGACGAGAGAGGGAGCGAGCCGATTGCGAAATGAGCGACCAAAGGACTGGACGATCGGTAGGGCTGGCGGTGGATCATCACACGCTCGCGGCTGGCTTCTTTGACCACGCGCACTGGGTGTGCGCCAGATTCACCGCAAAACTCGCGACCGGTTCTGAAACAGGAGTCCACCCAGCGCGGCGTTCGAACTCTCGCACATTCGAAGCATTACGCGCCTGGCGATGGCGGTGACAGCCTCACACGCGGCTTCTCCACGCCTGTCGACTGGCGACCTCTGAACTGCAGCCACTCTTCGGAGCGATTAGGCGCCATGCTCTCGGACTGAGAGGGCGCCAAAGCAGGTCGACGCCAGTGCAAAAGCACCACAGAGGTCGGGTCGGTCTCCTCTCGCAGTGAGGCTACACCCGTCACGCTGGACGCGTCTAAGGCGGCGCCAATGGCTCATACAGCAAACACAAGCGCCGACTGAGTGACGGACTAATGGAAAACGAAGGTCAAGTAACAATGAAGATGCATTGGGATGGCGAGTCGAATGTGGCACCACGTGAGGCTTCGGGTGCTGAGTCTCATGCGCCTCACTCGTCATTTCGCGATTAATTTCGACAGTTTTTAGTCAAAATGGATCACATTGAAGCAAAAGTGTTGGAGGTTTTGTATGGAAAATACCACGATGCTACGCTTTACTAAAATAATTTCGACGTTCTTGCACCTCCACATCCAGCCCACTCTCCCGACTGCGCTACCGGCCACCTCTCGTCATGGTGGAGACGCCAATGGCTAGTTGCCAGTCGAATGAGTCGTCGGATATCACGCAGGCGCTGATGTGGCCCTCACGTCATCTCTCAGCCGCCTCGGTGGCTTCAGACGACTCGCAATGGCGAGCGTCAGGGCCGAAGCTGGCGAGTTGCACGCGCTGAACGTCGAGATGAGAGCAGTAAGTCAATCCGATTGGTTGAACTTGACACAATGATGCAGAGGGTCGAGGCGATGCGGATCGGCGGAACGAGTGCGTGGATTCAGCTTAGAGACTAACGGGGCGTCCAATGCGGAAAGGAGCACTACAATACACTACCTCAATGTGTTGGGTTCTGGTCCGACGGCGGCCGAGTCAGTCGGCAATCTGCTGCGTGCCGCTCGGGTCAAACGCGATCTTCCTATTCCTCTAGCCAAAGACCTCGTCGAGGGTGCCGGTGGACACGAGAATGACCCAGAGCACGCCGACGCAGAGCGAGACGCTCGAGGAGAAGACGCCGACGCGCACGAGCGACGCGTCCGAGAAGCGGCTCATACGGCCGGTCACCTCGCCGTAGACGGCTGCGAACCCGCCCATGACGAGGATTGAGGCGACGCAGAAGGCGCCCAGGTATGCCCACGACTTGACCCAGTCGTTAAGGATAACCGCGGGCAGCACGCCCAGGATGCCGCCCGTGCCCGCCAGCCCGTGCGCCGTGCCGTACAGGAAGGCCGTCAGCTGCTGCGTGCGCGGGTTCTTGATGTCGGCCGCGCACAGCCCGAAGCAGCACGAGCGCGGCGCCGTCGCCGTCGCGTCGTCGTGATCCGCGCCGTGCTCGTGCAGGATCTTGCGCACCTCGGCATCGTCTTCCTTGCTGCTGCTACTGCTGCTGTCAGACTCCAGCCGCAGCGGCGTCTTCTCCGTCGCCGCCACCGCTTCATGGTGCTGGTGCTGAAGCTGGTGCTGTTGGTGCCTGGCCGCGAGCTTGCGGCGCAGCAGTAGGTAATGGCGCAGGCCCCACATCCCGAGCCCCATCATGAGGAAGCCGACCATGAAATCGCAGTAACTGCCGAAGCGCTCGATGTCTAGGTGCTGGTTGACCGCCAGGAAGGCGGCCGTGACCACGATGAGCCCCGTCGAGTGGCCACAGCCCCAGCGCATGCCCAACTGGCACGAGCGCCACGAGCTGCCGGCGCTCAGCACGATCAGCGCGCTCAGGTGGTCCGGGCCCGTCAGCACGTGCACGATGCCCAGCAGCAGCCCCGTGCCAACGATCGCGGGCGTCGACGCGTGCGCCAGCGCCGCCGTCGCGTCTTCCATCCCCATCGCGGCCCGTAGGGTAAATAGGGACGCTGGAGAAGCTGCAGGGAGAGTAGAGGGGCCTTAGGGACGCTGGGGAAGCTCCGGAGTGCCTTGGGAAGTGGAGCGAGAGGCCCACAAGAGGGGGAGGAACGAGCGGATCAGGTAGCACCGGCTGAAGAATAAGATGAATGATGCGCATCGCTAAGTGCGTATTAAGTGCGTTTAACGGCCGCGAACTTAGGTGTGAAACAGCTGTCGCGTGTGTAGCTGCTGCGACTTCAACAAGCAATCGCCGCTGACGCTTTGAGGCCTAATAGGTCGCCACTCGAGCGCTAAACGCAGGCGGAGGCGCCTGCAATGAGCTTTTTTCTGCTGCTGATGCTGCTGGGTGAGGCGCTGGCGTGTCAGGTGCATTAATCGCTTGGGCGCGTTGGTGACCGGCCTCAGGGCGTCAATTCGTTGAGGGAATGGCTACTCCATCCGCCTGTGGGGCGCGGGTGGCTCGGTCTCATGGGTGACACCGCTTTCAGGCGTGCAGTTGATGTATTGACACGGGCAGAAGCGCCCTTTACGATTTTCCAATTCAAGTACTTGCGCATGCAGAACGACAGCAATGAGAGGGGTGGGTGGGTGCGATCCGTGCTAAGCCTACCCGAAGACGGCGTCGAGCTGGCCGGTGGAGACGAGGATGACCCAGAGCACGCCGACGACGAGCGACACGAGCGACGAGAAGATGCCGACGCGGTACACGAGCGCGTCCGAGGCGCTGGCGATGCGGCCGGTCACCTCGCCGTACACGGTGGCGAACACGCCCATGATGAAGATGGAGGCCACCGAGAAGGCCAGGATGTAGGCCATCGACTTGCCCCAGCTGTCCAGCATGGCGGCGGGCAGCACGCCCAGCACGCCACCCGTGCCCGCCAGCCCGTGGATCAGCCCGTACCCGAAGGACGCGATCTTCTGTGTGCGCGAGTCCTTGATGCTGGGCACCGACACTTTGCCGAAGCACATGGTCTTCTTGTCCGAGAAATCGTGGTGGTGGTGCAGGTCGTGGGCACTCAGTCCCTGCGGTGGCGGCGTCTGGACCGTCGGCTCGTGCGCGTGGTAGGCGGCCTTGGGTGTGCTGGCGTGCGCACCAACGGGCGAGAGCTGCCGCTCACCCTGCTCCACGCTGTCAAGCGCGATCTCCTTGTCCCTGACGTCCTTGACGGTGCGACGCACACGCAGGTAGTGCACCAGGCTCCAGATGCCCAGCAGTATCATGAGGATGCCGACGATGAAGTCGCAGTAGGTGCCGAACGAGTCCAGGTCGATGCCCCGGTTCACCGCGAGGAAGATGATGGTGAGAAGAATGAGCGCCGCCGAGTGGCCGCATCCCCAGCGCATGCCCAACTGGCACGAGCGCCACGAGCTGCCGGCGCTCAGCACGATCAGCGCGCTCAGGTGGTCCGGGCCCGTGATCACATGCACGATGCCCAGCAGCAGGCCCGTGCCGATGATGGTGCCCAACGACGCGTCCTTCAGGTCGTGGTCGATCTCGCCCATGCTTGCAGCCGCTTGTAGATGGAAAGAGAGAGAGAGGCTGGGGTGCTGGAACTGGAGTGGAGCGGAGGTTGTGCGCGAAGCCGCCGATGCGAGAATGAGACTGGGGAGGCCGCGAGCGCAGCGATGCAAGCAGGAAGGAAGCCGTAGGAGGAACTCTACACGTATGGAAGGAGCTCGCTACCGTACAGACGACTGGCGTGCGGTACCTACTCATCCACCGCTCGATGGTCCTCCAGTCGTCACGCTGAACACGTCTGGGCATTCCAGAGGAATGAGAGGGTGGGGAGCTACGAACCCTATTTCGGCCAATCATATGTCGTTCTGTAGGTTTTTTTCGCCAATCATATCGCTGGAAGGGTCATGTCTGGCTCGGCTCAAGTGGATTCATTCCTTTGGAAGGCACCTGTTGTGGTCGTGTCGGAGCTGTCCTTGGCTCCGCTTTGTTACCTCGCATCCTTCCATTCGTCTGTCGAGACGTAGGCCTGGTCGACACGTGTTTGACATGGTAGGAGCTCGTTCGGTGACGCGGGAAAGCCTCATGAGCGCGGCGTTCCGTTCGCGTCGGTCGATTCCAAATGCGCTGGCGAACGAACGGAAAACGCAGACGAAAGCCATAGCATGGCCGCTCCCCATGGCATGTCGGTGGCACTGTGTCCACTGCGTGCACTGTCCCTTGCAGGTGGCGGCGGTGCCCCCAGATGCAGCTAGAGGATGAGTGAGTTGAAGCAGACAGCGAAGGTGAGCGCGTTAAGTCCGCACTCTAAACCGGTTCGATACCGGTTGCTGCGCCGGTGAATGCGAGATCTCATCAGCTTCTTCCTTATCAAGCACTGGTGGTCTCTCTGTTGACTCGACAGTCGACACTGCAAGTGTAAGGACTCGCGCTCAAGCACGGCCGAGTCCTCCAATGGTCCACTGTGCGCCTCCATCCATGGTCTAAACTGCCGTCGTCCGCCGAGCTCCAGCGCCGTCTCTGCGATCCTGAAGCGCTGAAGATGATGTCCGCGAGCTCTCGTCCCAGCGTCAACGCTCTCATCTCGAACAGTGGATCCACCCGACCGTGACGCGTCTTCACTCAGTGAATCACTGAACCTCGGCATCTCCGTACGACAGTCGAGGGCGCCCAGGTGTCGCCGCGGCCTCACGAGTAATCCGTCCGCTCGCCTCCACGTTTCAACCACTGCCGCCTTCTGCCTCACCTCAGTCCGCCCCCGCCTCTTGCCCTGAGTATACCTCCGCTGTCTATGCACGCGGCAATCCGATGGCAGTGTTGCTGTGTTCAAGGGCGCATCGATGCTGCCACACCTTTCGCCCCGCGTCCCACGTGATGCTCACCTCCAACATTCGATATCCTATCTGTATTGATACCTGTTACGCCTAGTCGCTCGGCATACTTTGTAGCAAGTCTCGCAGGTGCCACCTGCATAATCAAACCTCCCAGATCTGATACTTTGCCCCGCGTAGCTCCTCATTCCCTCCTCCTCGATGGTCTCCAAGCGGCCGCCACGCCGCTCAGTCGTCGATTTCCCGACCTCCAGGCACTCAGCACCTCCCTCCCTCCCTACGCTCCAAGCCCTCGACCATGGCCGCCTCCCCTTCCTCCTCCTCCTCGGCCTGGATCGGCTACGTGGCCATGGCGTTACTGGCCGTGCAGTTCGGGCTGCAGCCTATCCTGTACAAGGAATTCGCGTCGGGCGTCAAGAACTCGTCCGTGCTCGTCATCGCGTGCGAGACGTGCAAGCTGCTGCTGGCGGCGCTCACGCTGGCGTCCTCGGGCGCCCTCGCGCGCGTGGCCAAGAGCTGGACGCTGCGCGAGTCGCTGGCGGCCTCGGGGCTGCCCGCCTGCACGTACGCGGTGCAGAACGTGCTCATTCAGGTGGCGTACCAGCACCTGCCGTCCATTGTGTTCAACCTGCTCAACCAGACCAAGCTGCTCTGGTCGGCGCTCTTCATCCACTTGCTCATCGGCACCAAGTACTCGCTGGCTCAGTGCTTCTCCATGCTCACGCTGCTGGGCGCCGCCATGCTGCTCTCGCTCTCCAAGGACTCGTCCAAGGGCGATGACGCGGCCGCTCCGCCCATGTCGGTCGAGTTTGGGCTCGTGCCCGTGCTGCTGGCTTCTCTGCTCTCGGGCCTGGGCGCCGCCATCACGCAGCGCTCCATGCAGCAGCACAAGCGCGACGCGGCTCTGGTCACCATGGAGCTGTCGCTGTACGGCAGCCTGTTCCTCATGATGCCGTCCATCTGGAGCACCATCACCAAGACGCCGACGGACCAGTCGCCCGCCGTCAACGCGCTCAAGTCGCTCGACGCTGTCTTCGAGGGCTGCGACTACTACACGCTCATCCCGGTGGTGAGCAACGCGCTGGGCGGGCTGCTCGTCGGCACCGTCACCAAGTACGTGGGTGGCGTGCTCAAGTCGTTCGCGCTCATCTGCGGCATCGCCTTCACCGCCTTCGTTGAGTCGTATGTGTATGGCGCCGTGCTGCCCCGCGAGGTGTTCATCGCCGCCGCGCTGGTGGCCTTCAGCATGGCCGTCTACTCGAGCTTCCCGTACGTCGACAAGTCCAAGCCCAAGGCCAAGAAGGAGTAGGCGCCGATGGCAGGGGCACCGTCAGATGTCAATCAATATACGAGCGCATGTGTCTCCGATGTCGTCACTAGGTGTTTTTGCCTATTGATGTCAATTGCAGTGTGTCTGATCAATACAATTGCAATGTCACTAGGTGTTATATCCTGTCCCTGGTCTTACACTAGGGTTGCAACCCTATGATTGAAGCTAGAAGTATGATTTCATAGTGGAAGATAACCTGCGAATGCCTAAAATCCCCGGTCATGCTGCCTAATCTACATCCCCGCCGTTCCCACGCCGCCACGGCCTACACGACGAAGCCTGCGGCCATGCCGGTCGTAGGCTCGAACACGGACAGGCACAGTGCGTCCTCCATCATCCCAGGGTCCGCGTCCTCGTCCTCCTCCAGCATCATCTTCCACAGCATCCGGTCCGCGGGGGCCCCCAGGTCCAGGATCCCGTCCACCGGTCCCTCGATCGCAAAGCCGTCCGCAGTGGGGCCCGTCCGCAGCAGGGCCAGACACTCGGCCGCGACCTCGGTCGTGTCCCGCCCGCCGTCCGCAAGGGACCGATGCAGCTGCGCGAGCTGCGCCTGCAGGACCATCCCCGCGAGCACGCCGTCGTCCTCGGCCCCCGGCTGGGGCTCCGTGGCCGTCCGCACGAGCCGCTGGGTCGCCTCCACGAATCGCGCGGACGGTAGCCGCAGCAGCGCGGCCATGGCGGGCGCGGACGGCTGGGCCGCCACTCTAGCAGCCGCCGCGTCCACGCACGCGGCCACAAGCGACTCGTAGGTGGGGACGGCGTCCAGAGCTTCGACCGCGGCCACGATCTCGTCCAGCGCCGTCGTGTCGGTCGCGAGGCGCTGCATGAGGACGAAGCCAAGGATTTTGCTCTGGATTTCCGGGCCCGAGCGCATCTCGAGGTGCTGTGCGGCCAGTGCAAGCCCCACGACGGCCGCCAGCGGCGCGGACGACGGCAGCGGTAGCTCGCCCGTATAGGCGAAGACGCAGAGCTGCTCGAAGGCGCGCGCGCCGCCCGGGAATGCCGGCAGCGCGAGCACGGGCACATGGTGGCCCGCAGCAGCCAGCGGTCGCGCGCGGCGATGCAGCAGTGCGCTCTCGAGCAGCATGGGGTGCTTGTGCAGGTTGAATTGCACGCCGCCGGCGAGCACCACGAGGTTGCAGGCTTCACGGCGCGCCCGCCACTGCGTGCACTCGCTCAGTGCGCGGTCGTCGTCGTCGTCTAGGTTGGCAGCACGCAGGAAGGCGCGCAGCTCAGCGTCCGTGTCCAGAGGATCCAGGGCATCTACGCGCGGTGTCTTGTTGGCTTGGGCGGGAGCTGCAAACTGTTCTGGATATGTGGTCCCTGTGGACCGGACGGGGGATCCACTGCGGGTCCGCTTACGGACTACCGAAGGGACAGATGCGGATGTAGATGCGGATGCGGACGTCCCCATCCGCGCGGCTCGTCCGTTGGTGGACACGAGGTTGCGGCAGTGGCAGCATGTGGCTCGATTGCTGTGCACGCAGCGGTCATCCCGCGGACAACCGGGACGCTTACAGCCGCGGCCGTTGCCCTCGCGGCGTGCACCACAATGGCCCGGCGGATGCACACCACAGCGGCCGTCGCAGGCGCAGTGCATGCATTGACCAGGCAGACGTGCGCAGGTGGGGAGTGAGCACGCCTTGCGTAGCTTACGTGGAGCCAATGGGGCCCGTGGGGTTGCAGCATCCGCACGCATGGCAGATGCAGGTCCTGTAGTTTACGCGAGGGGCCAAAGATTCTCTGCGGACGTCCTCACTCGCAGCGGGGGACAGCGCAAATTGCGTTCTGACAGGTCCCTGATGCGGATATTGAGAATGACGCGTTTGTTCTTCATAACCTGCGGTTGGGCTGGTAAGGAATAAATAGGAGGGGCTGGACTAGACTGGACTGGACTGGACTGGGATGGGATGGGATGGGATGGGATAGAATGGAGGATCCAGCCCTCCACGTCCAAACGGCTCCAAACGGCTGGATTAGCATATGTATATATATATGTGTGTTGCTAAGGATAATAAAATACCATCTGGATATGTAAAATACATTGGTCATCCTCAGTACACGCAACCGAACAAGAGACATATATTATTAAACGTTACAGTACAATTGATACGGTAAGGTAAATTTCAAATGGGGACATGTAATTTACGATGCTGTCCCGACTGCGAATGCGAAGAGGACGCACAGTCGCCACGTTTGTCCCGTTTCTGCCACTTGACACCTGCTCCGACCACGACCGACGCTGGTTGCGGCGCTTTTGGGCGTCGCTAAAGCCCACCGTGGGATGCATTCTCACCGAAGACAAAGATAATAAATTACATGGAAATTTATCACAAATGGGAAATTTATCTTCTAATATTATGTCATAGGTGATCGAGGACGGATTTGGCCTTCATAGTATCAACAGCCGTATGTAAAATACATGATAACCTATATTACATTTTAATAATTTACGGCGACATGTAAAAAAAAAAGCAGCTTCGTAATTTACCTCCTTGTTATACTGTACAAAAATGACAAGGAAGCAACCGAAGATTCTATTGCACCGTACTGTTCACTCGCTCGATTTCTACAGTACAGCCCCCATCCCCCCCCTCCGATGTCGTCATCAGACCTATCCAAACTACTTAAACAATAAAATATTATTAGTAACATGTATATAAATTTTAACAAGTGCATACCGGCTATATACTTATTAAAAAAGCATTAATGTTTAATAATAATATACATAGTATTTATTTAAACAGGTATTTTGACTACAACATACATAATCATATACTCCTAACCCTTGTTGACGCCGCCCAGGTCGCGCTTTCTAGATGATCATGACCAACACTCATAAGGGTCATACTACATCAAAAATAAATTACTGTAAATTGCAATTTGAAGCTATTCCATCAAGAAAATTCACAAGAGGTGGATTTCCCAACTGTGGCGCTCGTCCGTCCGCCTGTTCGTCCCACTCGTTAGACCCATCCAACCTGTGATGACCGTGTACTGTATTTCATCATTATATTACAGAACGCGATCACGGATTGCAGAATCGTTGAAGGCCACGTAATATACTACTCTGACTGAAGTGTCAAGTACTGTACAGTAATTTACATGTAATTTATTATGGACGTGAAGACATTGGAGTGAGTGGTTGAGATGAATAGAACAGATTGAACGACCAGCAGATGTCGCGCATCTCTTTGTCTCATCGCAAACACGTGGGTAGTACAGCATATCAAGCTTCCTGTTGTACTAGTTCTAACAGACCAAAATGTTCCTCCCCCCTCCTTCTGTCCTGAAAATCCATCTCCACAGTAGTTTAAAGCAATAATAAACACTGCAGACATCTGCTTTCTCCATATTCATCTCAACCTCATATTGCTTACCAGTAACTGCAACAGCAGGCAGCCCATCCATTCCTTCATGTATCGAGTCTGCACTCAATCACTGACGAGCATCGGGAACTGGTCTTGCTCTCACGTAAATTACAAATCATCATCTCAGCCTCAAATCAGGCGGTAATTTACGAATTGCACGTCGAAACTTTTCTCCTTTGCCTCGACTGTTGAACGTCTCAGCAAGCGGAGCACAACGTCCCACTCTTTCGCTCGCAGGGATTGCAAACGCGCGGACGGAAAACTTCAGTAATTTACTGACACTCCAAAGTGACCGTTCAGTAGTTTACGCGTAAACTACGACACAATCACCACACACCTGTATTTGCGCCACCTATTTCCGATCCCAAGTGGTGCCTTGTCCGTGGTCAAGCCTCTGCAAACTAGGTATTTTGGTAGGAAACATGATAAAACCTATTATTAGATTTGAGACTTTCCCATTCAGAGCAACACGATTTTTTCAGACTGCCTATTGTAGTATTCTAGGGATCTAGGTTCCTATACCTAGTTTACAGAGGTCTGTCCGTCGTGGGCCTGCGCGTGTACATCGCTGATTACCATCAGAGACGATTGCGCCTTCCATCGCATGCATGCATACCTTTGGATGTGCATTGGAGGCCTGCGGGGGTAACGCGCCCGATGGATGCGGGGAGCGTCAGAGATCAGATGCGGCGTGTGTGGGTCGAGGTGGTTGATGGCTGCCGTCATGGAACGGGCTGGCACGGGTTGTTTGGGCAATAGGTCAGGTCGCCTGTGTGAGGATGCATGGCTGCGTCTCGATGGTCGTAAGTGACGGCTGCAGTGCTGCTTGATGCGTGAGTCTCGACGACACTCACCACCGGTGGAGTAGCCAGGCAGCGGTGGTCGGTCCCTCCACCCTTCGCGCCGGCGCACCATGCTGTAAGACCAACCACCGACACTTCGTCCTGCCAAAAGTGATATTACAGCAGGTGAAGAGCTTTCATTGTGTACCATGAGTCGACGACTTGAGTCCTCACTGCATGCTGCCGAGCGCGGCTAGGAGGGCGGCGGCCGCTTGCTGCTCGCTAGGCTCCTCGCTGCGCCGGAGTGTCGCAAGCGCCTCCGCCGCCTTCTCGCGTTCCACGACCAGGCGGAGCGCGACATTCGCCGCCTGGCGCTTCTCCTCGTCTTCGCTCTCGTTCTCGCGTGAGGTCACCGACTGATACGACGAGCGCTTGAGCAGCGAAGCCAGCGCGGCGGCTGCGGCCACGCGCACGGCCGCGTACTTGGCGTCGCCCACGCCAAAGTCTCCGCAGCAAACGTCTGCGAGCCGCGCGATCCGATCCGACCCGTTGGACGTGCTTGGGCCTTCCGTGCTGATTACGAAGCCGCTAGGTGGAGACGCGCCAATGACAGCGGCCAAGCACTCGAATGCGGCGCGGCGCACGCTCCAGGCGTTGAGAATCGGGCGGGAGACGTTGGTCACCAGCCACTCCATCATTTCAGCGGACACGCACGCGAACTGGGTGGATGAAGGCGACGTCCGCCATGTGACGCGCAGCGCCTCAAACACGCACTTGACCAGCAGAGGCGGCAGCGGCGCCTTGTCCTCGTCAACGGCTTGGCCATCCGCCGATCGAGCTTGAAGCCATTCGTCGAGCAAGCGACGCAGTTCCAGCGCGTTATGGATGCGCTGAGCAGTGGACAGCCGCGACGACAGCGCGCCGACGCTCGAGACGGCGCTTTCCAGGTACTCGAGCTCGCGGACTCGCCACGCGCGCTCGCACTCCGCCAGAAGTAGCGCCGACAACTCCGTCTCGTCACCTTCTTGATCGCTACAGGCGGCAACGACCACCAGCGCCTCGAGGACGGCGCCTTTACCCTTCCACAGACGGCCAGGTACAGTGCCAAGCAAGTCGCCACGAATACGAAGCGTCTGCTCCTGCGACAACTTCGAGCGGTATGTGGATGATGGTGCGAACAGTGCGGTCAGCGCTCGCACAGCCTGCGCGCGCGAGTCCCATGCGGGCTGAGCGAGCAGCCGCGCGATCGCAAGCAGCACCGCGTCGACAGACTCGTGCGCGTATAAGATGGACGGCGGGAGCTCGTCCAGCACCTCACGCCACGTCGACGATAGCGCATCTGCGGCAGCGAATTGGCCGACGAAGACCGCGGGGAACACGTACGCGCAGTACCAGTCGTCGTTAGGGGTGGTCGCAGAGGTCGATGATGTGGTCGCTGGAACTTTTGCCACGAGCTCCTTGGTCGCCAGCGCGCTGATCATCAGGAAGCGGCTGGCGTAGTACGCCTCGCTGTCCTTCACACTCTTGGAGTTACCGGTAGTGGTGTCATCCGCAGGGTCAGCAGTCACGTCCATTTTCTCCTGTTCATCATCGTCGTTCTTGGTGGTGCTCGCGGCATCTCCATCAACATCCATATTTTCAACTGGAGATTCTGGTGATGCCCCTGATAGGGATACTGACGAGCGTACCACCTTTGACCGTGCGAAGATACCGTCACGTACGTACAAGCGCACGGTTGCAGCATCCGCAAGCGGACACAAATACGCGGCGGCACGGCAATAGGCGCGCACTGCTAGCCCATCCGCGAGCGCGTCGCCGAACTCTACCCCCTGGCCGTACCGCTCGTTCTCGTCCGACGTTTTCGAGCGCACATACGGCAGCAGCACGCGTCGCAACAGAGCGTCGGCGCCTCCGCTTTTGCGCAACTCGAACGGCAGCTCAACCGCAAGTGTCGCGACAAAGTTGGCCGTCCCCACGCGAGTGTTGAGTCCAACCCCAAACTGCAACAAGTTCGCGATCCCGCCGCCGACACGTGTGAGCTGCTCCACGATCTCGACACACTTTGGTGAGTCAGCGAGCTCCTTCAATCGCGTCGTCGTGAGCTCAAGCAACTGCCCCACCGGCCCAGCTTGGCTCAATTGCACACGCAGTCTCTCGAGCTCGTCCTTCTTCTCCACATGGAACTGTGCGTACTGGAGCTCGGGCATCTCGAGTGACGAAAGGTACTCCAGAAGCGTCGGAATGAGCGACGCGAGGCTGTCTTCGATAGCCTTGGCATCGAGCGCCTTGACCAGTCGGAGTAATATGTCGATGCTGAGCGCCCGGCAGATCGTGTTCTTGGCGGTAATGCCGTCCCGGACCAGGAACTCAAGTAGCTGCGCTCGACAAACCTCATCGCTGGTTGCGATCCGAAGCGACAGCTCGCCGAGAGACCGGTACAGCTTAACGCCTGCCAGTGCTACCGCCTCCATCACGTCGTCCACTGCACGCGACGCCACTCTCCACAATCGCATGAACTCGTCGCGCACGTCGTCCGAGTCCGCGCCATTCAGCAGGTCTATGAGTGCTACGCATGCCGCCTCACGGTACTTGAAGTTGCGTGAGTTCTCCAGCCGCGACAGTACAAACTGGAGAATGGGCTGCCAGTTTTGCTTGAGGACGGACTTTTCACTCGTGGCTCCGTTGTGATCCTGGGCGTTGTCGCTCGGTGGGGTAGTCCCCTCCGCGAAGAACTTCCACAGACTCGTCATCAAACTCGATACTTTCGAGTTGCCGTGGAACTTGAGCAGGTACAGCCATGGGAAGAGCTTCAGCGCATGCGAGTTGCTCGTCATTGGCTCATCATCCCCAAGTTTCGCCCTCGTGCTGCTCGCATTCGCGATGATCAGCGCGCGGAACTCGCGGTCTGTCACCGCAAACGAAAAGACGGTCGGTGAAGATGCATCCTTCGGACTCTCGAGCGAGTCCCAAAGTGGGTCCGTTGCGCTCAAGTACAACAAACCGTACATCAGTTCCGGGTCGCCCACGTCGGCAGCAACGTTGCTCACTTCGCGATAGGCCGCGTTTTCCACAGTCGACCCCGCCCCGGACGAAGACGACGTCGGTGCATAAAGTGTGGGTTGAGTTGCAGGCGTTGCTCCATTGTCGTTGTCCGCGTCGTTCGTGTCGTCCAGCGCGCTTGTCGACGTTGGAGCGGCAAACGCTCGGAAGCAGCGAAGCCGACGGAACAAGCTGTCGCTGAACTGCGCGCCCATCCACTCCGTTGGCGCATGCAAACGCAAGTACGCCAGACCCTTCACGGCGCTTTCCTTGGCCGTCTCACTGCTGTCGTTCAGCATCGTGACAAAGAACTCGTGCACTTTGAACATCACGTCGGAAAACGACGATGAGCTCAGCACGCTTCGCCAGGAAGACGGCGCAGCTGCGACGTCGCCACTTTTAGGACACAGTCCGGCCGCGCAAATGCACAGCAGCCAAATGGTCGCGTTGCGACGTTCGCGAGCTTGCTTGGACTCCATGTACTCTATCGTCACCAACGATAATATCGTAGCCGCTCTGTTGGCATTGAACGATTGACCTTCCAGTGGCGCATCCTCGACGTCGAAAC
Source organism: Phytopythium sindhum (assembly GCA_023334395.1). Lineage (NCBI taxonomy): Eukaryota > Oomycota > Peronosporomycetes > Pythiales > Pythiaceae > Phytopythium > Phytopythium sindhum. The sequence goes on from JAASGW010000125.1 coordinate 50,057, forward strand.
GCTCACGCGAATCATGCCAGCCCAGTGCGACAAGTGCCTCTCCGACAGCAATCTGGAACTCGGGGTCCGTGACGTCTTTGCTGGCAGCGAGAAGGCCTCGGAGCGATTTCTCCAGCGTACCGCTTAACTCCTGGAGCATGCGACTTGACTTCTTCATGGTGCTGCCAGGAAGTCCAGCGACTGAGCGACCAAGGCTTTGCACCGCGATCCGTTTAAGAGCTGCGAGCTTTGACGCCAAGTGCTCATCAGCTTTGACGCTGGAAGTGTTCCACTCAATCACGCGGACCAACTGCCTCAGAGCAGTGATCTTCAACTGGCACCAGCTGTCGCGATGGCCATCGTCCGCTTCCGTGTAAAGATACTGGGTCAATGCCCCTGCGCAACGAACTCCGTCGAGAGAGCTGCGGATCAGTGCGATCTTGGCGTTTTGCTCCTCTTCGCTGCGCGGGTAGTGGATGAAGTCGGAGCCCTCATCAATTGTCTTGACGAGCCGGTCGATCATATCGCGGAACGCCCGAAACAAGGTGGTCTTGTCGACATCAGACAGACGGCAATACGCGTCGCCCGACAGACTGGCCACCGCGCTGCCCAGAATGTACGGAGCACCACAGACCAAGTTCTGCGCGGACCCGTCCAGCGCAGTCGCAACTTGAACAGCAGTAGTCAGCTCGTTGCCCGCTCTGGCACTTGCTGTAGCCGCGGCGCCGATCAGCAGCGCAATATTCATTAGGAACCCGCGGTCTGTACTGGCAGCAGCCACCCTGACGAGATCGAGGGCGTGAGATTGCAGCATCGACGCAACCAGGTCACCGTCGAGTGAGTGCATATCGATCAGCGTTGATGCCGCGGTCTCACACAGAGAAGGCGACAATTTGGCCGAGTCTGGCTGGACCAAGAGGGTTTGAGCAAAGTACTCAGTGATGATTCGGCACTCATCAACGTTGGCATCGTGTGTTGAGTACGTGGCTCGGGTCACCGTCATGCAAAACCGCAGACACATCCCCACAGCCCGCGTGTCCCCATCCATGCTTTGCTTCAAATCTGTGTGCTGAAAGTGTGTCTGCATATAGCTTGATAGCGCAGCAGCCGAGGGTAATGGGGTCTTGTATAGTGCCTTGGCTGCCATTTGACGAGTCTGCTCGTCTGCGTCCGTCTCGAAGCGCAGAAGCGCAAACCGGATCGCCAAATTCTGCTCTTCCAAGTCAGCATCAGCTGGAGATGGTTCCAGAAGACAGTCACACCATGCCGCGATGGCAGCCCGCACACGCGCGTAGTTTTGCGTGACGTCAAACAACTTGGACCCGTTCATTAGCGCGATGAGCTCTTGGGTGACGCTCCTTCGAACCGCCGGTGACACACTATTGGCGCAGTAGGCAGTCGCTAGAGACGTGAACGCCTTCAGCGCCATCGCACCAGCGCCCGTCCTTTTGCCTTCCTCCGCCAAACACTTCACGAGAAGAGTCTGGAACGCCAGCTCAGAGCTGGCGACAGTTGCTGGAGCACGAGCACTCAGCAATGCGATGCTTTCGTACACGCCTTGACGAAAGTCGCGGACAAACTCTGCGCTGGATGCCTCGCTATCGAAATGCGGGTCCATCAAAAGTCGCATGAACGTCGGGAACATGACGGGGCCGAGAAATCCTTCGAGGAACGCTTGTTCGCAGTGGAGAAACACCCACTGGCATAGTCGCACTCCACCGAGCTTGATCTTGTTAGTCATGTTCTGTGGGCGTGCCGGGTCGGTAGCGAACATAAGCTGGCAGAGCAACTGCAGCATCACGGGCATCACATTGGTTGCTGTCTTCGACGCCGACAACACAGTCAATGCCTGCAAAATGCTTGCATCGGCGGCACGAGCACGGTTCGACAGAAGCAGCGCATCGCGACCAGTGAAGGGTCCAGTACTTTGCGCCACTTGACTCCCCAGTACAACCGAGATGACGCTCCGCATCACATCGATGTCTTCCAGCTCGTTCTCCTCATATTTGAGGAGACGCGAGAGCTGCTCCTCACAAAATGACTTGACTGTGTGGTGATACGACGCACTTCCAGCGATGTAGTGAAGTAGCTTGTGCCGAGACGGTGTGCTCAGCTCCTTGACCAGCTTCAGTGCATTCAGTTGAAGAGAGTACAATTCGTCCCGAGGACGATTGGACGCATTGCACCGCTGCAACCTCTCCAGGCGCGGCGCCATTAGTCCAAACACCGTCGAGTTTGCCACGAGCTGACTGCTTCCCCCGGTTCGCTGCTGCGACGAAGACCCCGTCTGCGGCTCGGGCAGTATAACAACATCCAGGAGAAAGTCGAGGAGGATGTCCAGGTTCTGCATGCCCTCGACATCGGCTGCATCGCCAGCGCCCGGCCAAATGGAGCTAGCCGTCACCGGCAACGCGCAGAGCACAAGGCGGAAGAACGCTTCGTGCTGAGTTGTCGGGTAATTGGCGAGCACTTTCAGGATCTGTGCGAGCGTCGCTGCTTGGTCCTCACGTGTCGCCGCCGCGAAACCGATCTCTGTAGCCAGCACATCGTCAGGTTAATTCCTATGGTGTAGGTACTAAATTGTGCTCTTCCGACTCACCAATGAAGAGGAATGCGAACGATTGCGCAAACGCGGACCGGTCTATCTCCGCGAGGATCGAGGCCAACTCCACGATCGGGAGCGCCGGCTCCTGCACCGCCTGCAGCCGCGTCTTGATGTGCGAGAGCACCTCCACGATCTGCACGACCAGCAGAAACTCAGCAATTTCCCCCCACCATAGAAGGCATGTCTGTCGGGTCAAGCGCACCTTGTCCTTGAGCTGAAGCTGGGCGGGCGTGGCGAGCGCCGCGGGGAACAGTCGCAGCAGCTGTGGCAGCAGCGCGCGCACCACCGCGACCACGCGCTCGTCCGTCACGCTCGCCAGCCGGAACAGCACGCGCTCCAGCGCCTCCGCCTCCTTGGCCAGCGCCGCGTCGTCCGCGTCCACCATATCGTCGTCCTCTCCCCTCCTCGTCCTGGCGTCCCTCGCCTTCCTTCCCTTCGCCTTCCTCCCGTCGCCCGCTTTCCCCTTGCCGACCGCCGAGAAAGTGTGGAAATGATCGTCCCTTTCCCCTCGAGAAAGTCGGAGTGATGGTCCTCCGTAAACGTCGGAATGATGTCCACTGCAACTCCTGCCGCTTCGACTTGACGTGGCAGCCAGTCGATGGCAGCAGTCAATCGGCGGAAGCCGTCGGTATCTCAAATACTACAACACGACCCATCCCCTAGTGAGACCGACTCGTGACAAGGTATCATGGAAGCACCAGCATGTAGTTGGAGTGTGAATGGAGGGATAAATTATGGAGGTGTTGCGACGGACGAGCCATGATGCACGCGACGACGACAATGGGGGCTGATAGAGGGGGTGTAGACCCTGTGGGCGGCCTACGCGGCCCAGAGGTGCCAGGTGAACTCCTTGGCGTACTCGAGCGCCTTGACCCAGAGCTCGGCGTCGGGCGCCGTCAGCGCGCGGAAGCGCAGCGGCTTGTGCCCATAAAACGTGACCTGCGGGTCGGCATCGCAGCGTTAGAGTCACCATGAGTGCGACAACACGCTGCCTTGACCGTCTCACCTTAAAGTCCGTCTTGCGGCGGCGGTGCACGATGGCACCGGTGAAGTCGGCGAGCTGCAGGCGCGTGTAGCGGTCCTTGCTCTTCTTGCGGTGCACGTGGAGGTGGCCCGAGCGCACCGACAGGTGTACCGAGCATTCGGTCCAGTGCCGGATGAGGTGGAACCTGTGCCACACACGCGAGAATATTAGATACCATGTCGATATGGATAGTAGGAGGCAGACAGCAGGCGTACACGGCGTCCTGTCGCAGCTCGAGGTGGCCGCGCGCGTGGTCGAACACGATGTCGCGCAGCTGGTCGACCGAGTTGCGCGACATGCAGATGCTGGAGGTGACGAATAGCGCGCGGCCGCTGGCGTGCACCATCGCGGAGGACGAATCGACGCTCAGCCGGTCGCTCGCGTCGTCGTCCTCAGGCTGCCTGTCATCCCCCACGGTCGAGCGCGCCGACAGCGACAGCAGCGACACGTCCGAGTCGTCGACGGTCGACGCGGTGCCTACCGAGTCGACGTCGCCCTCGCTCTTGCGCCAGTCGCTCAGCTTGAGGTCCCCCTGCAGCAGCGTCATCTTGCCCTCGCGCGTGACGGACACGACCGTGAGCGGCCGTTTCCTGGCGCGCGCGTCGGAGCCCGCGTCGCGCTCGCCCACCAGCCCCTGCCACTGATCGTACCCGTACGCGCCCGCGAGCAGCAGCGCCAACTCGGTGCGCGTGAAGACGCACAGAAGCGGCCGCAGGAACAGCAGTAGGCACCCCGCCACGCCACACACCGCGTGCATCCCGCCCGCGTGCACCATCACGGTCTCAGCACAGTACTCAGCGCCCTGCGAGTTCGAGAATGGCAGAAAGAGCGCCGCTCTCGACGGTCGCCGCTTCAGTGCATGGGAAACGAGGGGAAATGGAACAGGAAACGGGCAGCTGAACGCCGTCGAGGGCGGCGCTGGCGCCAGCGGCCTGTGCGCCCCACACGCACGCGCGAGCACCCCCGGTTTCTTCCGCGGTTCCCCCGAATCCCGCGCCGCCGTCCACCATTCGCGGCCCCCGCGGCGAGACGACGCTTCTGGAAGACGGAGAGTGGCCATGGGGTGGTGAGGTTGAAGGAGGGTATACTGTAGCCCATAGAAGCCGCGCAACTGGAGAGACGGACCGCCGTCCGTGGAAAGATTGCGTTTTTTCTGGGGTCGGATCACGCCCCTTGGGCAGGTTACCCCTCAGTTTAAGGACTTAAAGATCGTTAAAACCAGGTTCAACCGAGTTTCGACACAAGCATGAACATCAATTCAAACGGGTCTGAAGGTAAACTAATTCGTCATGTATTAATTTATAAGGTATTAACAGTATGGTAGTAGATATTGCAATTATCAGCCAATCAGAGCGTGAGGATCGCTATTCCTGACGCCCACTGACCCAAGTAGTAGTATAATGGGGACGGGAGGTGATGGCGAGGCGGCCGAGGCCGTGGCGGACGACTCGAGCCGCGTGTACGTGGGGAACCTGCTACCCAAGGCCAAGGAGACGCACCTCCAGGCGCGGTTCGCGGAGTTCGGCGTCATCCACAACATCTGGGTCGCGCGCAAGGTATAATAGGACCGAGTGACGCTCCTCTGCGGTCGAGGGTGGTGATCTAACGCGGGCTTTGGCGTTCGCGCAGCCACCGGGGTTCGCGTTCGTGCAGTTCGCCAAGCGAGGGGACGCGCTGCGGGCCGTGGAGGCGTGCAACGCCGGCGACGGGGTGGAGATCCTAGGCAAAATGGTGCGCGTGCAGATGGCCGGCGAGAAGAAGAAGAGCGAGGCCGGCGGCGACCAAGCACGCGCTGCATCGACGGATGGGACGCGCGAGAAGGGATCACAGGAACAGAAAGCGACGGAGGACCTATCCGAGCGCCGGACTAGGCGAGAAGAGCGTAGTGCGAGTCCGCAGACGCGGCGGCGGCGACGCCGGCGAGATCGCGACAGCTTCAGCCCTGGCGCACGTCGGAGTGAATCATCTGGATCGGACTACCGCCGGTCGCCTGCATCGCGTCGGAGCAGGAGCGGAAGACGACACCGCCAGTCGAGTTGGACGAGGAGTCGCAGCAGAAGCAATCGCAGAAGACAGCGCAGCCCGAGTCGAAGCAGAAGCCACAGCCGAGTACACCGAATACGCAGCCCAAGTAGGAGTAGCCGCACGGAACGACGACGGATTAGAAGCGCGAGCCGTAGTCGGTCAAGGAGCCGGCGGCGGGACCGCAGTCGGTGAGATTAATACAGACACCTGGTCGCAGCTTGGTGGTGACATATAGACCAACTGGAGGGCTCCACGACACAAGGAGACGCATCACACCGCTCTCTTGGACGCAGTGGGGAAGAGTGGAGCGTTGTTGGCAGATCTGAGCTAGGATTGAGACCGAAGTGGTTTAAAGTGCATTGTCGTCTTGCCCTAGGGGTGCAGGAACACGAGTAAAGAGAAGTCAAACTCACAGCATGCAGTCGAGCACGAAGAGCATGGCGCAGGTCGCGAAGTCTTGCCACCAGGGTGGGGCCCAGATCACGCCACCGGGTGCACTGCCAAGTCTTTTACCAAGAGCCCAGCTAGTTGCTCGGCTCCACCCCTCATGAACCCCTTTGCAACGTCGACCAGCCTTTGAGAGTACTGCGACGGCACCTTTCGCTGGCGGAGCTCGATTTCACACTCTCTCAGCTCGCAGAAGAGTAGATACGTGCTGCGCGCTTGCATCAATACGCTCAGGGCGCTGACAGGCTTGGCGATCGCAACGGCTCCGGCAATGCAGCCGAGCGAACCTGCGCGCGCCGAAGCGGCGATCATAAGCTCTGCCTCTCGCTGCTGCAGCTCCGCGTCCGAGAGGTCTCTGAACCTCGTGATAAACTTTACCGGCTCGACAAAGACGGCCTCGACGAGCTTCCGCACCGACTCACTGTCAAGATGCTCGTTCCGCAGCTTCAAATACTTGACTAGGTCTTTCTTGGACTGGCGGGTGAACTCCACTCCGACACGAGTCTCGCAGCCAATGAAGACCGCATGCGCGCCCGCGGTCATGATGGACACTTCGACGATCTCAGGCAGATTCTCGGTGACAACATCGGCGCTTTGTGCGATTGCTTCGAGCATCTTCTGCTCGACTTCGCCCACAGGAATAGAACTGAGAGCGTCTTGGATAACGAGGACGTCTGGCTCGGGTAGTACATTGTGAGTGACTTCGACCGCTCCCTCGATGACCCGATCGGCAACGTCAGTGAGAGCTTGCACTTTAGCACTGGCTGCGGTCTCCGTCGCATCAACAGCGCACTCGAGGGGCGCAAGCGCACAATCTGCAGCGACCGACACGGCCTCTTGCGCACCATCTGCGAAAGGAATCGCCGCGCATGCCGCTCCAATCGTGATCGTCGTCGCAATTCCAGCCGCGATTTTACCCGTGTTCGTCTCCAGTGACACGAGACCACGCCGCTTGACCTCAGCCGAGCACAGGTCGAGCTGTTTGCCGTAGTAGTTGGCCCAGTACACGTGACTGCTTGAGATCGGCGCCGTGACAATCAACGAGAAGCCGAGCGTGGCAACAGCTCCGATCGCGCCGAAAAAGCACGTGCACACGCTCTTGGTCGTGTAGCGCACCGACAACTCTTACATCCCCTTCTCCTGTTGCAGCAGCTTGTCGTCGTCCATGCTCTTCACGTCGAGGGCGAGGGCGAGATCCATCTTGTCTGTGTTGTCGGAGGTTAATTGCTGAGTGAGAAATCGGTACTCTGTCGGGGGCGGGGCGGAAGGTGCCCTTGTGAACGTGCGAGCGCTGTCCTGAAGCCCAAAGGAGACATTTCTCGAGGCAAAGCGATATCAATGGGTGCAGTCGCGGGATGCGCGTCATGTGAGCTCTCGACGCGGTCCATAGCGAGAATATCCAGGCGACGCATTCAAGCTGGGCGGACACTAGACAGCTCGCGCGCAAAATGGTAAGCGAGTGTCGGTACGACACGAAGAAAGACGGAGAGATGCCAGCTGTAAACCCACCGGACTGGTATTGAGGTCAGTCCGGGTGCGAAACACTGCTCGGCTCTCTAGGTGGCATGAAGGGACGTGTCTAGAGGATTGGAGGCGCTGTAGACCAGTGATTTGGCGCTCTGTGATCTAGTCGACAGTGCAAACTCGTGCCGTTGGGTTCTTCCACCGGCCCCACCAACCCAACCCATCGGACGCGACTCATCATGCCAAAGCGTTTGGGCTCCTCGCAGCAATCGTGAACTCACCCAGGCACAGAGATGGATACGAATGTGAGCTGCGTCGCCTATCTGCATGAACGCGATGCAGCTCGCTGGTCCTGTGGTGTACGTGCGCACACCGCTAGACTATTCATCTATCTGCGACCTGCCGTGGCGCGGCAGCAGCTCGTTAATTCAGTTCTCGCGAGACTCAACGCTCATTGCCCAGGTGCAGCTACTCCTGTAGTGTAAGACAGTCCAAGGTTCCCATGCATTCTGTTCAGCGCGTCAGCCATTGGGCATGCGCGCAGTGCATCCGATAAACCGGATCTGGACACCGCAAGCGGATTTTCTCGGGAACTGTCCTCACAGAGCCTCGCCGTTCAGATTTGATGTCGTAGCTATTGCACACGTCATGCCAGTCCCAACGCGGTTGTACAGTAGAAGCAACCTTTGCAGAGTTCCAATACTTAAGCCTTACTCGCCACATTTGCTGGGACCGATTTGTCGATCGTAGACAGCAAACTCAAGCCATAGTGGCCTGGATGAGCATGCTGCTGCCGCCGCTTCCACGGGTCTCGAGGCTGTACGTGTGTTCGCTCCATTGAGCTCGAAGCTGCAGACGCGATCACAATCGGTACAGTAACTAGTTGCACCAACTTCGAGCTGGGTGAGGGTTTGTTAGCAGCGAATGAAGCCCGCCCTAATGTCCTGCAGCCACCTTACAATGTGTTGCTGTTCAGCAAGGATGCTCACGAGCGCTATCATATGAATGTTACGCATTGAAGTCGTCACAAATCGCGAATGCTCACACACAACACGAACATCACTCAACCACCGGTCCAGTTGCGTACGTGCATGTTCATAAACTCATGCCGGACGATGCCAGCGGATGCCCGCAGTTTCCGCAAAACCGGTAAGTAGGCGAGTTTTGGCGATCACAATTTCCGCAGCGGCCTTGGTGCTCGATTCTTCCGGCGGCTCGGTCAGCGTCAGCGTCGTCGCTGATGTCGTACAAGCCCAGGAATTCGTTGCAGCGCCGTTTCCAGTCGTGGACATCACCTCCTTCGGTGTCGACGCGCCAGAAGTTTGCCTCAATCAGTTTGTCCAGATCGCGGTGTAGCGCATAGCCTCGAATTGCCATCTGGGTGAACTCGATCAGCGAGTTGGAGCTGTCTTGCAGTGCCATCGTGCTCCCTCTCGCTCTCTCCACCAACTCTTGCAAACCTTCAACGCCACCACCGTGTTTGGCGGTCACAAGCAAGTGCTCTAGCCGGTCCCAGAAGAGGCTGAAGAC